>QNGE01003258.1:0-14071 GCA_008508345.1 Paragonimus westermani | reverse complement strand
GCAACCTACAATATCGAACCGATACTAGAAGCGTAGTAAGTGTCTGACAGAAATTAGGTTTTAAGCGTGCATTTGAATAATCGGCCATTGAATTTCCCTCGGATGCATAGCAACATGTAACTCCGAAGTACGCTGTTCGAAACTGTGCACCGTTTTCTCTTCTTCGACAGAAACCAGCAAAAATTAACTGTGCCTCTAGGCGGATATTTCGTGTTAATGAATTCGTGAAGATCATTCCTGTTCGGCTTGGACGATATGGCGTTTACGGCCTTCACTCTGTACTCACTGGGGTGGGGTAAGCAAACAGACTGCATAGTCATCTCGAGAGAAGTCGGGTCTCAAGGGTTTGCAAAAGTTAAAGGCTGAGGCATGAAGCAGAACCAGCGCGCAAGGCAACAACCAGCTCGAGGCTGTTCTACAGATACGTGCAGTCAAACCCTGCTCTCTGTAAACACGTCGACAACCTCACTAAGAATGAGGATAAAATCATGGTTGATACTCAGAAGAAGGTGGACTATTTGAGTTAGTAGTTTGCCAGCGTACACCGACAAGACAGTCAAGGGCCTGCCAACAATGAGAGCCAGACTGCGATGCAAAACTTTACGACCACAACCCTGGAGGTAAATATCAGTCCCCAAACACTGGACCCATCGAAGTCCCCGGGACCTGACGGTATTCATGCAGCTCTGACCCGTCCTTAGGTAGAGGTTTTGGAGCGTCCGTTGGCCGCACTACTCAGTATGTCACTGAACAAAATAAGAATTGCTAAAGACCGGAAAGTAGACACTGCGGTATCTATTCACGGGTGAGGTGCAAAAGAGAAGACCGCAAGTTACCGCACGTTAGCCTGGTCTGCGTCCTTTTCAAAGTGTGCGAGAGAGTCATCATAGATCACTTGGTTGAGTTTCTGTTCGGCAGTAACCACCTAAATGCCAACCAAAATGGCTTTTTGAAAGGAAGGTCATGTCTATTAAACCCTGTCTGCTTTCTGAACAGAATAATCGTAAGTTTAGACAAGTAGAGCAGGTGGAAGTTCGTTGCCTCGATTTTTGCAGAGATTTGACTCAGACAACCATCGACTGCTACTGGAAATACTTGAGTACTACCGCGTAGCGTCAGAAATCTTTGAATGGACAAGGTACTTCCTACCAGACAAGACATTCGCAGTGTCCTTTGGGGGAGAACGGTCAAACCTCCAGAGAGTTCTGGGCGGGGTACTACAAGGCTCTTTGCCGGAACTTATTTTGTTTTATAGGTGTATTAATGACCTGAATGCACGCTGCTAAATGTTCGCTGATGTTGTAAAGATCTTCGGCAGTACGAATCGATCGGACATACACATGGATCCGATTGAGTTGACTGCATGGTCGGAGAACTTGGACCTTTCATTTAAATTCGGTAAGTGCATCCATAAAATTATCTCCGACAAAACAGAGACTCGTCGGTATCTCCCGTAGGCGAGCGAGCGTATGTGAATTACCCAGGTAGGTGAAGTCCGAGATTTGAGGATCTGTTTTTGTGGTAACTTCAAACTGGCATCCCGATGCGTGTTTGATGCATAAAAGCCTACGGAGGCCCACTCTAAATTCAGAAAAACGACCGCATACAGAAACGCTGTTGTATTTATACTACCGTATAAGGAGTTTGCGAGGCTGCATCTAGATTGCTGTGCTCAGGCATGGAACCCGGATCGAAAAATTAACACACAGTGCCTGGAGAATATCTTAAGGCTGGTCACCAGGTTGGCTGTTGGCATGAAAGATACGGGCTATGTGACCAGTTTGTGGATACTCAATCTACTTCCTCAGGAACGCAGACGCCTTCCTGGGGAGCTAATTGAAACATATAAAGGTCTGCCTGGTTTCACCGATGTCACGCCTGAGGCGTTGTTCTGCGCAGGAGAAACGCCTCACCTGGAGGGGCACTCCTTGTCTTCGGGCAAGCCAAGGGTTCAGACGTCCATCAGAGCCGAGTTTTTCACGAACAGATTCATTAGCACATGGAATAAACCGTCTGAGTGTGTGGCAGGCAACCTCAGTCGAATCATCTGAGAAACGAGTGGATCAGAAATGGGAACGTTTATTCTCCGACAGGACGTAATCCCTGTATTGTTGTGGCCTGTTTGTTTGAAGCATGAATTTAGTTGGCCGTCCATTTGATTGCGTAATTGTGAGTGGCAGTGAGCAATTTTCTTATGTTCTCGAATAAGTTTGTGTGTGCCGTTGCGAGCACATACCTGGTTGGATGTCCGCACGCGTATGTGTCTGCGTCCCTGATCAAATCAGCTCCGTTGAGTACAGACAACTAGAATTCGGGTGACTCCAAGGCACCGTGAATGGCACATGATAGCTCGCCAGCTGCAAGGTGATCCGGGGTGCATTGGTAACACCTGTGTGAAGGTTCGCACAAGCACTGACGTCACTTCTCCAACTCATTCTTAGTTTCCGTTCACATATACTGTATACACCACTGTTTGATTGGTCTCATCCACTCCAACTGATGAAGTAGATAGATCAATTGCCACTCGCCTCTGACACCTGCAACTCAGGATATCTGGGAGGAACGGAGTAAGCTGACTAATGCACACACTGCCACAACTCTAAAAATTGCCACAGAAAAATATAATAGAATAAGACAAACGAAAACAGGTGTTTGTCAGTTTGCATCTAACAGCTACGGTAGGCAGGAGCAATTCGAGGCGTAACATGGAACTAGATCACCGACTGCACGCGCACAAGGCTACACGGAAACCAGAGTTTAAAGCGCTGATGGCCTCAGGTTTATTGGCGCAAGAATCTGAACTTTCTAACTCCTGGCTGTCATCTGTCCTGTAAACGGAACTGAAAAAACCTTCAATTGATGCCTGTTGGGACTACATTTGAACTGCTCTTCGGGGAAGTCATTTGAAATCATTATTGGAAGAGGGTCGAGCGTATATCCATTTTTCTGCAAGAAACCGGTGAGCCTGACTAACAATCCATCTTCAACCAGCACTTCTGTTTCGCGCCTTCCATTCTGTCGTCATCAAGCGTCGATGAACCCCATTAACGAGTATTGCTCTCGTGAACGTTTCACTTCCAGTTCACCATTGCGAATTGGTGATCATGTTCTCAACTCCTTATTTCGGCGCATATTTCCCTGCGCTTCCAACACCATTTAGTGAGCCGGTTTTTGATGTTCGGTTACCACAGCATGTACTACACATATTATTTCGCCTAACCTCAGTTTAAGCGCCTCCATTATCTACTTTTCAGTGTTGCCACCGAATTTATTCTGCCGATATTCATCGTCACTAACATTAGATACATCCACGAAGTAGCGTAAGCAGGGGAAATTTGCGGTCTTAGGTCTTTTGTGTATGTGATCAGGAGACTGGAAGTGCCATGTGCAAAACTACAAAGGGTGGCCCACACGTCGATATCTCCGGCTACATGATCGAGGCTTGTCTACTGCCACCCTTCTGGCAGGAGGCTTGGGTAGTGACCAGCGATCGTGTGGCTTCTTTGAAGATCGTGGCTGCTTGTCTGTACTGTAAGCACGATTCTATGTAAATCTGCTATGGAAAGCCTAATACGAACTGGCTGTCCTTTTCTTTCATAACTTAGTTACAGCTGTCGTTCTCAGATTGAGCTAGAACTAACCGACTGTCATATTCACAAACACTGCTAAATGTGTGCGGTTTGTTTTCGAACCGTAGTGCGTTCATTTATTTCAATGACTGTTGGGACTACATTTTGACCGCTCTTCAGGAAAAGCGTTCTCAATGGTACTTGGACGACGATCGAACGCATACCTACTTGTTCACTACACTCTCCCAACTCATCTGCGCATTCCTGCAAATTAAGTGAGGTATCCCATCAGCACCAGTGACTTTTGAACGCCCGGTGAGATGTGAAGAACGATCACGATTGAAGGCTGTGGCGCATAGTCTCATCCCGGTTGAGATGGTGAAAACGGATACAGACGGGGCACCTCCTAATGAAGTCGAATAAGTAGTAGTGGATCATGATGGTCCCGTGAGAGATAACATGACAGATTTTGACGTCGGCCATCTTGAAAATCCAGCTGAAAAACCTACGGAAGTCTACGTTAAGTGTGCGGGAGTTTTGACCGGACTTCTGAACTGAATTTCCGTTGGTCGCGTGAAGGTTATCAGTGGCTGATCCGTTCCAGTCGTGAGCTTCAGGTGAGATCGCGCTGATCTCAGCACCTGCGTCGATGAGATAGCGGATCGCCGATTCGCTATCTTTTAGAGAGAGAACAGGCGAATGAGCTACGTCGATAGTCATGAATATTTCATTGCCATTTAGCTGAATAGACTACAGGTGCGTGGTTTGCGACATCGCTGGGCATTCCAGCCAAACTGCTGCTTATATCAGCAGTGATCGGGATTAGGGTTCGGTGGCGGCTGATGAGAAGCCTACGACCCTGATGAGAGCCTCGCCACCCTGAGCAGCTGTCAGATTGTCGAATGGGGGTAATCCAACGTGACCTCGAATGCTGTGTCATAAAAGCTCGAAGCTGCCTAGTTAGGCTGGCAACCAGAGCAGTCAGTGCTGCAGTCGTGCCATGACTACTCGAAACAAGTTGGGAAACAGTGATGTCGTATGTTTCCCCCATCCGTTCAGCGATAGCACCTAAGGTTGTCAAGGTTGCCAACAGGTTTGCGCTAAGAATGTTTTACACATGCTTAGGCACATCCTGAAGTCACATCTTCTCAAGTAGGGCCACCTCTCTACGTGCCATGCCTGTCAACCGTCGTGTATGGCGAAGAAGTTGGGCTGGTCTGCAGTTGTCGAGCTCAATTCCACTAAACAGCTGAAAAATACGCTGGTTGGAGGAAAAGCCAACGCGCCTAGTTATGGCTAATTTGAGTTGCTTTTAGGGTTCGGTGGAGCCCGGAATATCGCCAACCTTCTGAATGACGTAAGGTAGCAGTGCCACAACTACGTCGTGGAAACTGATTAGCTCTGGACCAATCTGTCATGGCACAAACATGTCCTCTAAGTGAAAAAACCACGATTTAGGGTTATCCTCATAAGAGGGTGCAAACGATAGAGCTAGTGCATTAAACGAGTCACCCAGTAAAACGTGAGATTGGGCCTCCATTATGGCAGGATAGTCAATAAGTGGAGTTAAATATGAACGTATGTGAAGTCCAAGAACAATAACTCAAGATTATACAAAGGATATATCTGTGGGGAACATCAAATTGCCCGAAGAGGCTCACCAGCTTAATGCACGGCGCATCAAGTCGTTCTTCCGAGGTACGAACTTACCAGACGCCGAAAGCAAAATGCGGTCAAAAGTAGAGACCTATTACTTATTCGGCTGCAGTGATCTGGAGATAATCCCGGTCTGCCTTCTGTACTGTGATAGTCCACACGGTACGCAGAATCGCAAGAATCTCCGTCCACCGTTCGCTTGCTGCATGTAGTCACGTTTGCTCGCTGGCAATTCTGTTGGCCTTCCCGGTCAGTGGAACAATCCTCACCTCCAGCTTGCTTCGCTTCCAGGTCCTCTACCCCCTACGTACTTCGACGAATCACTCTCGTTTAGCTTTGATTGTGACTTGCTGTAATTATCATGTAATATACGTTTGATCTCTCTCAGCTATTCGCACCCTCACTTCGTGTCTTTTATTTGTTGTGTATTTCTTGAAAATCGTAGTTAATGCACTAACGCACTAAAACTGACGAGAGCGAATATTTTCCAATTTTCCACAGGTATATTTCGCTTCCCGAAGGTAAGTCACCAATACTTTTCCACTTATTTAGTCTCTTTTTGCCTCTGGTACCGTCGACCATATGCCAGGCTTCTACGTCAATGCACTGTCTGTCCTGGTCGCACCATTTAGGGTGAATAAATCTCGGAGCTGGTGCTCACAGTTCGACGCTAATTTTGCACTGCGAAATGTTATCACGGAAATAACAACTAACTAACATCGTGTATCGGCTGCTTTCCTGTTTAACGTCGTGTACAAGGTAGACAAATATTTGGAACTACTAGACTCACTTAAGTCGTACCAGCAGTTGAAATGTGTTGTTATCAAGCGCACTGGCATTTCAGATCGTCAACGCGCAGCACCATTGCTGAGCACTACCGAGCTAAGCGACCAGAAGCCCTCACAGCTTCTTTGCCGCATCCGACGCCTCGCCGGCTCAACACAGCTCGAGAAGTCTTTCCCGGGGGAAATGTGGATTCACCGCGGGAACTGATCTAACAGAATGATACCCAGTCAGTACTGGCTATCGAAAACCGTTCGACAATGAAAAACAGAGACTCGGCGCATTGACTCCCGTGTATTGATATCGACCCTGGAAAATAAAGTGCACAGAGAAACATGTGAAGCTGGCGAGGCATGCAGTAGGTTGTGATGTTATCCCCGTGATGGGTATTACAAAATAGATTGCTCGACTGAGACAAAAGTAGGGAAAACCGAAATCCTCAAAAATGTACAGACAGGTGCGACTACCAAAGACATGATCTATTGTAGGCACTACGTGGCCCTCACACGCAGATCTGTAAGAATTACACAGGCCTCTTTTCATCACAGCGAGAAGGATAAATAAATATATCATGTCTTTGTGACTCGTCACAGCCACAGGGTGACACACAGAGCAACAGTACGGAGCAGGGAATGTCAAAGTTGTGGGGATGGTCAGTCAGAAATGGTTGCCGTGCTAGCGGGATACTTTTGTTTAGGCAATTTAGCCTTCGGTACGTTTCTGGTCTATTTCAGCGGGCTGCTCAACCCGTAACTTCTTGAGAGAAAAGAGGAGATACGTTTGTATAGTGTTATACGATGGGCAACTGTGAGTTGTCTCTCAATGCACCATGTTCGGATCGTTTCGAATAAGCACCCACAGGACAAGCGGAGAAGAATGAATCGCCACGGCAACGTATCCGGCCGACTAGATAATTTCACAGCCGATGGTCTCATACGGACTGAAACCTCGAGAGTCGTTGTTCGTGAAACCCTCTATTTTCTCTCACCTACTCTAAAGTTGATAGACTGCGGAAGTGAAAATAATAGCAAACGAACAAATCCGGTCCAGAACAACGCCACTTGGGTTATCGACCTGTTAACGCCACAGATAACTGCGAAGACATGAGAATCACAACGAACAGTATATCGGTTTCTGTGGTTCTTCATTGCCGAAATACCCTGAAACTCAAAAGTGAATGGGTAGGTAGACAATTTACATTCAGATAGAAGAGTTGTTATTTTGTAAAAAATAGGTCGCGCGGTCCAGTTATGCCATAGCTCCAAAGAGCAGATGGACAAAAACAATGAGCACGAGTGTTCGTATGTTATACTGAAAAAAGTCGTGTTTGCCGTTTCACCAACGATGAAGCTTCTTTTGTCCTCTGCGACGAAGGTGTCGTGTAATCATACATTGTTGAAGGTGCAGGTGAGATGAGTTCACCTGGTAATTCAGGTGTGCAACCAAAAATTACTTTGGCTGCAATAACGTTCAAGTCTTCTTCCACCGTGCTTTGCAATCCTAAAAGGTTTAACAGGAGTGCCTCTTTCCAAGAGGGATTATCATGCACACCAAGAGCGACTTTTAGCTGGCGGTGGAAACACCCAACCATCCCATCTGCTACTGGATGGTAAACTATAGTGCTAATGTGCTAGCTTCCCAACGTGCTTCGGAGGACCGCAAAAAGCCCTGAAAACATGCGTCTGGCAAAGGAATATTACCACGGGGTCCCGTTGTATGCCATTGGGCTTTGAAGCGTTGGTATTGGAGACAAAGACGGCTCGAATTGTGGACATTATCTGGAGCATTATCTAGAGCACTGCACGGCGATTGTATAGAGGCAGTGCAGAGCCAGGCGTCCTCGTGGAGTGTCGCAAATGATTTACCCCTCTGAATGCGCCAGAGGCGCGGGATTAACTGTGAGAGAGCGCTTTTGACAAAGGTGCTCAATCTCTGGATCTCTGGTTTGTGTCGAAACCATAGCTGTCAAATCTTAGGTGTGAACGCAGGAAAGATCGTCACAACATTGTTTTAGTTAACTGGGGCGTCGTATATCGGTCGTGAACTGAGAGATATAGTCCAGGCGCCCAGCTTCCCGTGGGAAATGCCTGTCGCATGAAGTGTTTGGGGAAGGGATTAGCGGTTCATGGTCAGTGTAAACTGTAAAGGAACTACCTTCCACCAGATGACGCAAGTGAGGGATGCCCAAATAGATGACTAGCAATGTTCTACCGAACGTGCTGTAGCGTGATTTCGCTGGATGTAAATATTTGGAGTAGAAAGTTAAGGGTTGCCACAGCGTTTCAATGAATTAGCGTAATACGGTACCAACAGCTGTGTCCGAAGCCTAGTGTACGATTGACAGTGGTACGTTCCGATTAAGATGATCAAAAAAAGCTAACATGTGGCTTAGAAATTCTATCATGGTCCTACCTGATATTTATTCGGTGGGGTTAACTGTGACACCCTTTTGGGTTAAAAAGTTTGAGCTGCGTTGTTCAAGCAGAGTGGCACTCGGAGAATTGCGAAAAGGACAAAAGTGGTTGTGACTGCGGTTTCGGGTACGTCGTTTGTGGCTACCGGGACTTGGTCATAAGCACGCACTAAATCGATCTTGCTGAGTGTAGTATTCAAATGTGATCAACTAGTTAAATCCTGCATGTGATAATTGTCAGAGAGGGTTGCATCGTTTAGCTCGCTGTAATCACTGAATGGGCTCCATCCATCTGAACTATTAGGAATCGTATGCAATGGTAAGGCTCATGGACCTTAGGAAAGGCGTATTATTCTGAGTTCAAGCATGTGCTCGGAATCTGCCCTGACCAGTTTGAGTTTGCCGGAAGCCAACCGGCAAGGCCCTGCAGAGACGGGGATCACTTAATACGGACGAGCTGTGGGAACTCAGGGAAGAGGTGCACGGATTGTGCAGAAGCGGCTGGTTGGACATACATGGGCGTTATGGCTGTAACTGTTGCTTGAGTGTCGGGCCTTCTTAGCCTAACACTGCAATCGATTGGCAGACGGCGTCTCGTATAGACCGGACAGGTTTCTCGGGGGAAGGCTTCGTCAATATGTTAGTTGCCAGCAGCGTTGTAGGACATTTGTTGATAGGTTCAACTCGTGCAAAAGTCATCGCATTCGAGTTTTTCTAGTGGTTGCCACCCAGTTAATAACTGCTTGTTCAGGGTCCCGTACTCATGGCCTACCGGTTGGTTCACTAAAACATCGCGAAGCCATGTGGTGATTTCCATCAGAAGTTTGGATGTCAACTGATAGGAACTCGCTTGGTCAGACATAATTCCGTTGTTGAAAAATTCTGCTTCTAATTAAACGAACCGGATAAGAAGGTCATTTTCAAGAAATGTGGGAACACTAGTGCATTCATAGCAATGCGGAGGCTGTCAGCATGCTCAGCTGATACTTCAGACACCGGGTAGTGTTCACACGGGTGAGCTGTCAAGAATTACTAATGAAACCGGATTGAGAATATATATGAATAACTTTATCCCGAACGTAAGTACGAACAGTTACTATCGATAGTGAGCTCTGTTAGATCTAGCAGCGCTGGGACTCAGGATACACTGTCTAAGGCAGCAAGCGTCTGCGGCAAGTATGGGTGTAATATGTCTGTACAAGACGGCATAGAGTGCTTCCAGTGCAAGAGGTGGCATCTTTCGAATGCACTGGCCTTGACAAACACCAATGCAAGCAGCTGGCCCTTTCATCTCTCAATTATATCGGCATGAGCTGCAGGTTTGACGAAACCCAAGGCACCGCATCACCGCAGACTGGTCACACACGCACCAGGACATGTAAATTGATGCAGAAAACCTGCAAATGCAATTGTGGAGCAGCAGATTGAAACCAAGTCACGAATCATGGTGGACCAGAATCTGCGGAGGTCGCAAGTTGCGACAACATGAATGCTGGTCAGGCGTCCTGCAGCGTCACTGCCGTACACACAGGAGGTGTTGTCGCCCCGTAGTCTCAAACGAGGTGCGTCAGAACAACTCGGAAGAACAGACAGAGTCCACCTCCACCACCTGCTCAATTCTAGGCTTACTTTTTCAGGCTCCTACGCGCACCCTCCATTCTCTTTCCTCGCGAAATCCAACGAAGAAAACTTTTATGTGAGTATGTACGAGCTGTTTGGGTCTGTTCAATAGGGTGCCGGGAATCACGCAGCTAATTCGTGACACCCTACTCCACATGCTTGCTTCCACAGGGACCTGACTTACAGGTGACATCAGTGACAGTGAACTGTGTGCCCCCAACTACCCAGTCTACCGGTCTCCCTCCGCTCAAGGAAAGAAGTGGGTTTTGCGATTTTTTTCAACATTGTCTCCCGACACCCACGGTTATTGGTGGCTTTCAGTCCTCCGATGAATGTAACGCGCTGTGGCTTCGACCAGCACTGCTTGTCCGCGACACTCCTAGTGGGAGTTGTTTGACGTACTTCATCATCCGACGTCTTCTCCGACCACACCCTTCTGGTAACGCTAGATAACTTCCTAAGACTACGACGCTTCACTCGTCTGCTCAGTATGGATGACTTCAATGCATCCAAGATAAACCGAAAATCACTTCATTACCAGAACCGCGAAATCGAATTCTCGACTTCCTCGTCGACGCTAATGTGAAGGAAGGCGTGGATACAGCACATCAGGGCCTCAACGCGGTATCGTTCTGGTCAGATGTTCTCCCCACTCGACCTAGTGATCACAAATGAGGACCACCTGGTAGACGGAGTGATCGCCGATCCGCCGTTTGGACACAGTGGTCACTTTCTGCTAAACTTTGGGTTTATCTGTCGCTGGTTACACTATCCAGCAAAATTCGTTCAAAGTTCGAAACTTTAATCAAGCTGGTTTCAAAGTGCAATTCTGAAGTCGGACGATTTATTTATACCACGCACACTGTTCGTCTTCTCTTTTCGGACACACTGTCCGTTCAGAATACGTCGTCTTCTCGAAGACAGTTCCCATGTATTCATCAAGCAGAAGCTGACGAGGAACTCGGAGAACTGAAGCGCGTTCCACATTGTTTGATTTGGGTCGGATTTGCGTCGGATTCACTAGCACTCATGACCGACCGCGTGAACGAGCTCACGCGTCAAACTCGGGCTCTCGGCACTCGGAGCTCGCACTCACACTCTTTCTCTCGCAAATCTAGCAGAAGAACCTCGTGGTTGAGTTCTAGGAATCGACAAGTGCCCACAAGCAATGTCCGTCCCGACCACTGTTGGTACACCGGCAGTTTGGTGATCGTACTCGATTCCGCCACAGTTTCCGATTGTTTTTCACTGGTGCATTCGTCCAAATGCCAATCATTAGCACCGATTTTCTTGAGCACTTCGATCTGCTGGTCAACGCACGACATCATCAGCCAATCGACCGTGAAACGAACGCGTCTGTTGTCGGGACTTTGACTAGCGCTGTTCCAATCAGCTCCGTGCACCGTCCAGTCATCACGAACAGCTCCGTCTCTCTTTCCGAGGAGTTTTCCTTCGTCTTCAGTAAGGCACTCTTGCTACCGCCATTAACAGATGCAAATCAGCACCACATCTTCACAACAGGCCCGCCGCTATTCGATAGAGCCTGTCGTTCTACGCCAGATAAACTGAAGATAGCGCGCGTCGCGTTGGAGCACATGCTCAGGCTTGGTATCATTCACTCGTCCGTTAGCCCCTGGGCCTCTCTCCTCCATATGGTACCGAGAAGGTCAGGAGACTGGCGTTCGTGTATTAGGTATCGTGCGCTCAACAACACAGAGGTACTCGCTAGATGCCCAATTCCACACAGTCAAATCTCGGTCTGGTTTGCTCTTATCACCAGATCCTCGTTGCGACCGGCGATATTGCTAAGATAGCGGTGATTGCACCAATCGGCCTGTTCGAATTCTTGCACATGCTTTCTGGTCTTCGGAATTCCGCCCAAACGTTTCAGCAGTTTACCAACTAGGTCAAAATGGTTCGGACTTTGTCCGTCCGCAAATCGACGACCTTTTGGCGACAAGCTTCTCCGAACAAATGCATCAGACTCAGCTGGGGTTGCTCTCCGGAATATTCGCAGCATACAACGTCACTACCAAGGTGGATGAATGCTAAATTCGTGCTGCGCGAACGATGAGTATGAGAGGATTGTGTTTTGATATAGATTGCGAAGTGAACAGCGGTCGTGTGTCTTCTTCATGGATTACGACTTCAACCGTGTTAACCTACTTGTCTTTTTTGTACGCACGGTTGTTTGTACGTCTGTTATAGGAGACTTGATACGAACTCCGTGCCACATTCTTCTGCATGTAACTGATTGCAAGCAACGAATGCTTACTGTTCTCTTAACGACTTATCCGTTCCTCGAGTTCGTCCAATCCGTAGCTTTCCGGGTGCTGAGTAACTCACTCAAAGATTCTAAATAATTTTTACCTGATGCGATTGTGAGTGCTGCTAAGCTGGCAGGAGCCCGCTTCACGCTCTTCTTCTCCATTCTGTTGGTTGCTGCCGTTGGTCCCAACCGCTTATCATCTTTCCAAACACTGCTGCAAATATACCGTTTGATTTCGAACCCGAACGCGTTCTTCCAGTCTGATGGCCGTATGGATTACATTCCGACCGCCCTTCACGAAAGACGGTTCAAACTGTTGGTGGACCAGGATCAAGCGCATAATCACTTGTTCGGTATAACTGAACGCCAAACAATTAATTGTAGCTGTCGAATTCTTGTAGAGTTTGCAGTCGACTGCTTCCGGAAATTAGCACTAGACCAGAGTTTTGTTCTCATTAGGGCTTGTCATGGAGTCACTGTGTCTCCCTCGAGGCGATCAAGCAGCCTGGTCATTGCTCGCAATCGAAAGTGGTTGAGAGTTCGAGTATGGTAATTCGATCGTGCTTGATGTACGGTCAGAGACTACTGAGTAAGTTAGTGAGTAGTTTGGATAGGCCAGAAATAGAAACTTACTGAAACAAGCAAACATGAACGACCACCGGGACAGCAAGATGCAAAAGACTTGTGTAGGTAAATTTGGGAAGTGACCATGAGTGTGTTAAATCGGAACCATGTTGTGTTATGGATTCACACGTGTGATATTACTGAAACAGCACGTGTTCCCTACGATTTCGAGAGAAGTGCCATTATAGACAGAAATGATTTCAGACTGTTTACAGTGAATGAAATGTTGCTTGATTTCACGGAGAGGTCAGTACATTTACAGCGTCTCAGTTCAATTGGATGGTCACCTGCGAATGCCTGGATGACGTGTTTGTTGATGTTGTCAACAATTTCGTATTATTATAATTTCCATCCTATGAGCAGTTGAGAAGTTTGTTTCCTGAAGGCAGCGAACGATGGTGTGCTCCGTCATCGAATAGAAATGACCTCCAAGGTAATTGCGTTTCCCATTTTAGTATGCCACTTTCGACAACATTTATCAGTCCACGCGGATTGGAAAATTGTATTTCTTAATCAAAGATGGATATGGTGAAATGAGAAGAAAAACGTGATTAATTTTTATATTTGGTAGTCAGATTTGAGACGGATCAGAGGTATTGAAAATATTGCAAGGAGTTGAACGATAGAATGAATATTCCTATATCCCAAATTTTCCAGCGCCAGAGCACGTGGAGATATGCTCGCACACAAATCGTGAGTGAATACATGTGTATAACATAGGGTGTTAGAGAATTGGTTCTCACTATGCAAATGGTACGGATAGAGAGAATCGTCATCAACTCGGGATATCAAAATCGGTAATTAAACATACTAACATAACTGAGCGCACGACAGGCTCGCCAAATGAATATGGAACACACGGAAGACGGAAAGACACAATCTCTGATTATAATCCACGAAGGATCAACTCTTATAGTACGGTGTGCT
Organism: Paragonimus westermani; assembly: GCA_008508345.1. Lineage (NCBI taxonomy): Eukaryota > Metazoa > Platyhelminthes > Trematoda > Plagiorchiida > Troglotrematidae > Paragonimus > Paragonimus westermani. The sequence continues at coordinate 210 of QNGE01003258.1, read as the reverse complement.
GCAGATATCTAGACGGCCGTAACATGTAGGCCGTTGAGCAACGGCCATCGAACAAACAATTTCGAAGAGCGAATAAGGAATCGGAATTTCATGCGATCGATAGAGCAACATGAAAAATCCAGAATAGACAAGTACCAATGAATTTGAGATGGTAAATCCAGCGGGAGACGAAGGAGAGCCGGCTAGGCGCGTGCAAATAACCCAGTAGGA
>QNGE01003257.1:78793-89130 GCA_008508345.1 Paragonimus westermani | reverse complement strand
ACTCCACTCACAAATTCGAACATCCCACTACATTCGTTCGAGTACTACCACAACACAACGGTCAATGCTCCCCACCACAAGCTACTATGCACGCTCCCCTTGTATTCGACGGTTCCAGTGCCACTTGATACTCGTTCGCTTAGCATTGCGCTTCTTCTGCAAACGCTCCGTGGGCATCGCGGACGATTCGGATCTATTGTCCTTTCAAAGGAGTTCGTGCAGTGACGAAGTTATGAAGTGAGAATATCCCACGAAGTGACAGTACCGCTCCGATCGATCCGAAAACCGACTCAATGAGCGTTTGCATCTCAGAAACAAAACCCTTCAAACTGTAAGTATGTTGTTTCACGACATTGGCTTGATCTCACCTTGGTCAACCGTGTGACTCAATGACAGCACCGAGTACCTCCAGAAAGGCGGATTCTCAGCGTTAGCCCGGAGTCCGGTGTTTTGAATTCGTTCTTGGTTTGCGTCAAGCCGTGAGACAGTCCCCGATCCCGTGTTTCAGTATACCACAATATCATCCCCACATATACTACTACACTGTCATTTCGTTTCACCAACTGGATCGTCAAACACCGAAGTGTGCACGGTGTCCCAGATGTGACGAATCAGTGAATGAAAATCCTCCACGAACTTCAGGTTTGACTACCACACGTTAATATGCGGATGGCACATCGAACTCCGTGAACAGTTTCGCCGGTTGCAACATATCGAAAGTATCACTGATTGCGTATACCACAACAACCGTGTTCTGAGTCACTCCGTTGAGTCGGCGAAAATTCACGCAAAGCGGTACTCACCGATAGATATCCTTACTAGAACGACGGGTGAGTCGTGCTGCCTGTTTGTTTCTTCAACAACACGTTCATCCGTACAGTGTGTGTTTGCCCCTTAGCTTCCGGTCCGAAATGAGCCAGTATTACACAGAGTCTGTCCAGCCGCAACATGCCAGTTGTTGCCATGCTGTATATGATTCGACTGTAGAAGCCATGCGGATCGTCGTAGTCGGTGAACTGCTACACTCATTCCTCAGCCGTGGATTAGAGTAACAGGAGTGTGCACATGCGTGTTTTGATCGTGCGCATTTTACTGTGGCTCTACTGCCCGTCTTCCGATGAGTGCCAGCGAGCTACACATCTTCGGTGTATTTTAGAATCTCACGTCTATCACAACACATTGACACCTTACAAGAGAGCTTCGAGAATCCTTTCAGCGGTTTCTGGATGCACAGTGAAGGTGTGTTCCAGAAGTTGGCCGCCAACACATTTCGCATTCCGTCTATATTATCAATTGGCAATAGAGTGAAATCAGTAGAATACCTATCATCAGATCTTATATCGTCCAATGCTGTCCTTCTCTTTCTGTTTATCTATATTATGGAGTGTATTTTAAACACAGTGTGCACTTCCTGGATTAGTTACTCACCACAGGGTCTTTGATACTCTCAGGGCTATTTAAAAATAGATTTAAGTTAGAACCATTTACCTGGAATGTCAACGCAACATGTTTCATTCTTGCATGCACAGTAAGCAGGCTAGAGTCAAACAGCTAATAAGTCTCTAGAAGTGGCCCTCAAGCTATGAAGATGAGACGCATATGCAGCAAAAAATCCGTCGATCAATTAATGGTACTAACGGCAAGCTTGTCTGGGTGATCACCTATGAGGTACAATGGCTTTATATACGTATGAACTTGGGTCATGACATTCTGAACTGTGGTTGCCATAAGCATGTTTATCAAAATTTGACCTACCATTGTTCAGATCTTTCCGGTATTCACGCCGCAGTTGTGTTCTCAGTTTGTGTGTGCCTGGGTCGGTGTTCAAGAGTTCCAGTACTTTTTCGTGCGTCAGACCCTTTTCTGGCACAAATTCCACCAAAGGAAGTTGTTCTGTTTATTTGGACAAAGTGGATGTTGTTATCAATACCAACTGGAATGATACACAGTAAATTAGTTTTTCTTCCAGCACAAAAGAAAATTTAGAAGTCTGTGGTCTTCAAAAGTGCACACTTAATACTAAAAGATATGAGTATTTTAGAACCTTCAACCACTGAATTCATTTAAATCAAGATAATACCTGAGAAGTCAGAAGCATTGCACGACTCTGGGGTTGGACATGAATCCGACGTTTCCGTACACAAACAGAAGTTTTTCATCCTGTTTCCTTGTGAAATCTTTCTTCCTATATAACGCCGCATCAGCCTTCAGCACATTTTTATGTCACTCAATTGACGAGGTTTGCCTAGCGTGAGTTGACCCTAGATGGCCAAAGCCAGAATACACTAGCGATGGTTTGCCACCTACCCTATACCCAGATGGCTCCGTTAAAATACCCGAGATAGGGCTTACCAAATTTGTCTGGCTTTTCGGATGATAACAATGGCAACGACGATCAAAGCCAATGCAAGTGAGCTTTTCACGTACCAAAAGACTGATGACCGGTTTGTTGGAGATGTCCGTGTGGGCTCTGGGTCGTACAAACATCCCCACATTCCCAGTGCTCACCGCATACGTGTTAGTCTGCGCCCCCATCACTGTAGAAACTGAGACCTGACAAGTCTGTTTCGGTCACTGCCTCCACCGTTTCCTCTCATTCCGTAACAGCCAATCAAACCCGTGTCAGGCGGCTCACCCGTGTGGGGGGATATTAGCCGCGCGATTGCCGCTGTAGCTTCAAAAATCCCACGGGGACACGTTAACGCGTGAAAGTGATATCGAGACATCTTAGGTTGGAGGAGGTATGAACCTTTACGAACATTTCAGGTAATAATAATTGTTTTTGGCTGCACGTCAACGTCTGACGAAAATTCAATTAGCAAGTTTCTACCAACACAATCGAATTATGGATAATGTACAAGCATTGCACTGGGTGCCGAGATCAGGACGCCGCAAAATATGTGTACAAGAGATCACTTTCCATGAACGTCAGTTTAACTGCACATAGTAGTGCGCAAGATCCAATCGTACCACTGGTTCTGATAAAGCAGGTGGCAGAGAGCCTTCGAACAACACAAGGGAGTTTAAAGTCTTTAAAATTCTAGCCTAAATCCTGTCTTTTAAGGTAGCAAAACTTTATTCTCAGAATTCCGAATCACACTTTATTTTAGTGAAAGTACCAATGGCATAGAAAACGACTTGGAACGTTGGTAGAATAGGATAGGTGGAAACATCCGTTTTACTCTACACTCAGGTTTATATTGATAGGTGACATGTGATCTGAAGGACGGAAGCATTGGTTGTTGAACTTGATGTGTTAGATGTGAAAGTTCTGTAACAAACAACTAACTGAGCAGTTTTAAAGGTCTACTTGATAGTTTTCTGAACACGGTTCACTAACCAAGCCTTTTAGCGCGAGCAGTTAGAACCAACATCTCCTCGAGAACGTCTAGTTATACTTGTTCCTATTCAGCTGACTGACTGGGTTTCTTAATGAAAAGAAAAGAATGCCCGCTATTCATGAACATGTCCTGCAAGTGATCAGATTTGACTTCTGTGGAAAAAACGTGTTCAGTTCCAAACGAACAGTACAGATTCACCTTATCATGACTAAACAAAGGAAATGTTTCTCTCTCCAGAAACCCAACCAATTATGACACTAATTCACTATCGATAAAACTAGACAATTTGTAGCTTGGTGCATTACCTCCTGGTTTCAGATTTCGCGTTCCGCCCGCCAAGACGAATGCTACAGAGAAATAGACACAGCTTGAGAATGTGTATGAGTAGCCAACTGAACCTCATTCGTGTTTGGAACTTTAAAAAGATTTTTACGACGAAAAGTTCAGCTACAGTGTACTAATTTAGAATCGTTCCAAAGCGTCAGAGGTGCCTCATATTAAAGAATATATTTGGTGCTGTTAAGAATTTGTACGTCAGCAAGAAATTAATTACACTTCAACGTAATGAGAGGTCTGGAGCAGCAGTAGGGAAAAATGAAGATTACATTCTACAGAATGACCTTAGCCATCAGTGCTTGTTTACGATTTGCAGTAGACCGGAGAACCAAGGACCTAGAGAAGATAGAATGATGGAGTATCAACGAATGACGATTAGTACTTGGGGTAGTTTCATCTATGAGAATCCCGATTTGTCTAACAAACATACAACTCCTATAGACCGTGAGTTTTCACTTACGAATGCCTAGTTGGAAGAAACAATCGGTGCACGCTCTCAGTTCGCGTCGGATAGATGTAAAAATCCGGGAAAGTGAATCGGATCACTCACTTTTTTATGTACGTCTAACGTAAGCTTTCGGTTTCAAGGTAAGGCTCATCGCTGAATCGAGCGTGTGACGATGGACTATTCACTTGGCCGGGTCTCTATCGATATATTCGTAGTGGATAGCTTGGTGTCAGACAGAATATATGGTAATGGCATTCTTTCTATCACGAATGACTAGACCCAAGCAACAGATTTACAAGGTTAGATGAAGCGGTTACGTTCAAACGCGCCCCACAGTATACGTAGTGACGCTAACAATAAATTTCCTTTCTTATATATTAACATGATTAAGAAAGCGACTGGATCTTTTCAGTGTACTGTCCACCAAAATGATACGTTGACTACTCGGCCCCTATGATCTGCCTAGCCTCCAAGAGTGGATTAGTGAGCAAAGTTTGACTGAGCAAGACGCCTTGTACCAATATCTTATCTTAGGACAACGGATTACCTCGATCACAGCAGGATTTACACGATAACAATTATCCGGAAGGATTTATAATAAAGTTCATCAGGATTAGTGTACAAAGCATCTTTAACCCATGGTACCCATGAAAACAGTAGTGGTACGACCGCCTTTCGGAAGAAACAGAGTAGGTCAATTCGTTGAATAATGCTCGAAATCGGCAGTTATCTGCACGTGCTTTGTCGCAAAATCGGTAGTTTTGTACTTAACTTTCCGAATCCCCACAACTCCGATCAAGCAATCCACGGCCCAGCTCGACAACAGAATGTAATGTAAAAATACAAGCATGAATGTAGCGTATGCAATGGTGACGAAACATGAAATAGTGGATGCTGATCCCGTACCAAAATGGGTTCACAGAACGGTAACACAGTCAGACAGCTAAATAGGAAACATCAAGAAAGGACCAGTGTCACTGATTGCCAAGCATCCTCTGATAATGCGAAAGTGGTTGACTTGTTTAAGTCACTTCGTGTTGTGTTCCCAATTCGGAAGAAATGCTTGCTACGATATACCGAGGCAACCGACGCCAGATACTGCGCCCCCAATTGCGACATTGATGTTCCTATGATAGCAAGGAAACCGATCGTAACTGTTTTGTAGATTGAAATTTTAGCACTAAACCCGTCTGTCGTGAATCTGTTAAGGGTAAAATAAACCTAACCATAAGAACAGGAATCTGAAGTCAAATCTGATGCATCTTATGTCATTCATTCCATACGGATTTCGTGTTCATATGAATAAAGGTTCTTGTCCTATCGTGGCAATAAAGGTCACAGATTCATATGAATATAGGCACATTTTCTCTGGTCTTAGGTCGATGGTTCGGATAAATACATATGCTGTTAGTAGATTGCTATCTCTGCCTTCTCTGTTGTCTTGTCTCGCCGTACCGTAAGTTGTAGGTCGTGCACAAACAGTCGGGGTTTAGAATATTCGGTCAGGATATCCGTTCGAAGTGCTGGTATTCTCCAACACAACCGGACTTCAGTAAGGAATGGCATTGCGTTAACGTTTTGTCTGTTGTGCTCAAAGTTGTAACGGGAAATGGTGATTACAGGGAGCAGGTAAAACTAACTACTTCCAAAAAGATAGTAGCTCCGGTTTCGTTTTAGACATTATGATATGAACTCACCAATACACAGCCGTCACCATACAGTCCCTAGATTGGTCATTAAATCCACTACATGACAGAACCTGTCTTATCTTAGCGCATTCTGTCAAAAATTGAGGTCTCTGTCCGTGTGGCAGACCACAGGCCATCCATCATCATGAACAGAATTTGGAGTGTCATACACTGGCCGAACCGAACGTCAGATACAGATCAGAACTGGTGAATAAATGTCGTGTTGAGACAAACGCAACAATGTGAAACCGACTGTTGTTAAACCAGCCGTTGAAACCACCACTGGTGTCTACAATTAATCTACGGTAGTCATCGCACAGCACCTACTGTTGGCACAGTGTCAACTCAGCAAGGCTAAGTGATTCATGGTCACCTACACCGCGGTGACTACTACGGAAAAGCACATTCATTCCGCCGATCATCCTCTCATCACCCTAGCAGTGGCACATGTTTTGCGTCCATGAGAGCATCAGTTCACCGTAATTTGTTTCGTGGTTTAAGTTCGCCCTATAAAAAATGTGATAATCTGTAGTATAAATTCGTAAAGATGCATCGAGACCTGTTATAACATAAATTGTGTAACATCGCTGGTGGCGTGTTAGGCGCACGCGTTCACATGACACCTAATGTCGATCGATTAATGGGCGCCTTAAATTATGCATACACTCACCCAATGAGATGAACGAGTAAACGAACGGTTCCTTACAATTCGAACACCGATTACCGGAATTGCTCAGCAGTGGATTTGTGGTCGAACAACGGTAGCATATGACGTTCACATCCTAAAAGGCGGGGAGAGAACATGTGGAAAGACAAACGTATTAAATCGTAGGCGGGGAATAAATATAGGGTCAAATTGGCTACATTTTGAAGCAGAGTGCAGACATTTATATATAAGGTAGACGACATTTTTTACCGGGCACAGGGACCGAAGCCAGAAGATGCTTGAATGCGAGCGTCCCACAAGCGGCTTAGTCTGAACCACTAACGGTTCCAGTTACACACGCACACAGTAGTCGGTGTGAACCCTAATTATTTGGGTGCCAACATAAAATGAATGTATCTCGAAAACAAAAGTAGAAAGAATTCATTGATGAGATTTAAGTTGTCGAAAAAAGGTACTGGAAATATAAGACGGAGAAGTACAGTGTTGGGATGTACACTAACACTTTCCACAGAGGTCACATATTCTTCCACTGATGAACACAGTGACTAAAAATAAACAAAAAAAGGTTTAGTGTAATCGTTCAATCGTGAAGTTCATCATGTACGCATGCAACCTGTGTGGGAAAGAAAAGCAACAAAACACATATTAACTCAAAAATCAGATATCAAAGCAAGCTGGTAATCGTACACACGTCTTTCTGTGCACAAAAAAGAGGTGTTCGATGCTACTGCCTCTGTTGATAGATTGAGTAGCCCACACCCATATCTAATTCAGATCGACTAGTCTACGGTTGTAGTATAATTTATGGCACTGGTTCTTGGTAGGGTATAACAAGCTTCTGACTAGACTGAAGTGTGCTTATTTGCATGGGAGTAATGCAGAACCAATCGCTGGAGAGTCAGCGTTCACATTCCTGCACTGTTTTCTCTGCGTCTTGATAATTTAAGTGAACCGGCAACTACACGGCTGATGGTTCAATTGGCAAACGCAAGTTTTTACTCTGTATATTGGAACACTAGCTTATAGTTATCAGATAGCGTTGGTACTCAACCAAAGTCGATGTGTGAACACTGACTGGGTCACAAGCGACTGCGACCCAGTAAGGCTGAGGTCAGTTGGTTAAATATCACTTGTTAGTTGTCCCCTGGTCCTACTTTTCAAGGGGTATGGATGGCACGATGAAACGGTGTGTCCCGGTCAATTTTGGTAGTCTGTATGCAATCGTCTTTGACCTAGGCCACGATGACTATTTATTACGGCCAAGGGTATCATCAACAGTTGCTGTCGACGCTTGAATTTTGTTTCACAAAGTCTAATGAACTCCTCTATGTAAAACTTCTCTGTCTGCAGTATGTGACAAGCAAGATGGAACGAAATACGCTGAAGAAATTTTTTACGCACCTCTGTTTTTTCATTCATCACTGCTGTTCGGCAAAATGGCTGCATTAAGCTCTTAAGATCCACACAACCTAAAAATGACGAGTCCGGAAATGTGAACAATTATACTGGTTATATCTTTAAAAAATGATAATTTTGCTTCAATCAAGCGACATCCTATTAGTTAGTTAGAGATGAGCATATCAAACAGTCTCACACAATCAAACATTTTGGTAAGAAACAAACTTTACAACACTAAATAAAGCGACTGAGCTGAATGAGAGGAATGTGTCATTTACAAGCAGACGACAATCACGAGTCATCACAAGAGAATGGGCGATAACACGTTTTTGTAGTAGCCGATTATAACACAACAGCTTTTTCCGAAGCCCTTACCATTGTCCAGTAATGTGCTGTTCGCATGGAGTAAAAAGGATCAACTAAAAGAAAACATACGAGGGTGTGTTAACTGTTCATGAATTTGCCAACAAACAAAAGACAATGGAATCTTTCCGAAGGAAGCATTCAGATTGTAAACTGAAGCTGGCGGTGTTTTGATAATCCCAGTTCCCGTTTGGTAGTAAAGTGGCATAAGCATATCTTATGCGAAGGGTATGATATTGGTTGTAAACTACAATAAAGACCAGATAATCATCCAAGAAGGAAGAACCTGCAGGCAAAGTAATGGACACACATATCCGTCAGAACAACTAAATATGTCAGGTTTCTAAGAGCTTTCAAGACACATTTATAAGGCATATATAGAGTGCCTTCCAATGAACGCTCAGGAATTTTTTTATTTGAGAAATTTTTAAGGTTGACCGCTATTTTCGGAGTCACCTGATCAGTGTGTGTACTGTAGTTTGTTATCCAGGCCGTTTACAACATAACACATATTTCTAGAAAAATTAATGTGGAATGTCAATTCAAAAATCTTGCATGTTTCATAAATGAGCTCAAAATGTAAACAATGCATAAAACTGTAAGAGCAATGTTTAAAGTAAAGGAATAAGTCCCAAACAACTGAAGTAATGAGTTCTCCTTCAAATAATCTACAGATAGGAAATGTGGCGATAAAACTGATAAGATTGTACGAAATTAAAGTTAAACAATAATTGAAACCATACCAACTTATTTGCCACAATACACGAAATGACTGCGTCCACGATCCACCTTTTCTTCACACCTTTTGTTCACGCCTTTGACAGATGTACTTATAGTAATCTTCAAACTTTTTTGTAGGAGACTGGCAGTCATGGTCAATTGAGTACCATGGCAAAAGGTAGGTATGACAGGTGAGATAAGCAATAAAACAACTAACACCAGAGAGCAACTTGTGAAACCTTGAGGACCTAAACTGTAGACCTTTTATGGGGGCCAAACCAAACAACATTTTTAATGCACAGTGGCCCAGAGTTCTCGAGCTACAGTTCAGAATAACCACAAAAACTGCTACTTGGAAACATGGGAACAGCTTTTGAACCAATTGCGCATAGAACACGCCACTATATTTCACAGAATTTCACTGATAAACTATAGAATAAATATGAAAAATAATGTGTAACGAACAAGCTTATTTTCAATTATTTTCCATGAGGCTGAATACATCACATGTATTTGCGGGGGAATCGTTAGGGAGTAAACGGGGAACGGGTGGTTAATAAGGTCAACCAGTTCAATGTCAAACTGCAATAAAGTACCCACTTGAACAATGGGTCTTGACGAGCTGACAGGGTGAGGGATTGGCCAGGGCAGATCCAAAGCCTGAACAAAACTTTTCTGGGCACAAAGGGGTGGGTTATACACACGAATCCCAATAGCCTCTGCTATAGGCAGAATGCTACCCCTCATTGTTCTCGACTGGATGCCCTTAACTCGGCAGTTTGGGCGAAATGCCTCCATTACGTTGACAGCGTGGTTTGAATCAGCCAAGTGTGATAGTATGACGCTGCTGACAGATTTCGTTATACCACTATTGAGCCAATCTGGGTGGTGTTCCGGACCCATTCCGACAAGCGTCTAGTCGTGCGGCCAACATGATTGGTCCCACAAGAACAAGTAGATGAGTATACACAAAACGAGGCTGCAGAAACAGGCACTTTATTTTTAGGCGTGGGCACAAAACCGGATAGGATTTAAAGTGGACCTGTAATTTAGCGGCGTAAAATGTTCTATTAACTACATTTGTGAGCCTACGTGTAGCAGTCTCGGCGAGAGTATCGCCCTTGAATGGTATTCTGATGTGCATGTTTTTTTTCCTACTAGGTGCAGCTGGTCTCTTCCACTCTGCTGTTGCATGACCCTATCTGTTGAACTTTTTGGATGGTGGTCGGGCTTGTGTACTGTTTTGATCCGGCGGGCTATGATGACTAGGATTCCGGTCCTTCCAGGTGAAACCTTGTCAGACAGGCCAAAGGGGAGCAGTCAGACGAAAAGCAGTTACACTCATAGGATTGTATGTCGCACTGCTGACCGCGTAG
>QNGE01003257.1:40336-77579 GCA_008508345.1 Paragonimus westermani | reverse complement strand
CTTAGTAACGTTTCCTTCTAGGATATTCCACGTCACTGTTGAGGTGTGCGGCGATCCGAGCCACAGTACCTGTGGTCAAGCCTATGGCTGTTATGATGATGAGCCATTCTGTATGAATACTGTGCGTATGAATGTTAATTATTCCGCAACTGTGTCCTCTGTGTCAATCCTTAAATCACTGCCCGTCAAATAATGGGTTAGATTCCTTTTCGAGGCGAGTGGTACGAAACCAGTAAAGTAAATGTATTGACCATTCCAAGTATCCCATCCGTGTATCGCGCGCTGAATTGAGCCATCAGCGCGGTGACGTAAACGTACATCCAAAAGGCCTAAGTGGCTATCCATTTCGGTCTCCAACGAAAATTGTAAATTTTGGCCTGCGGAGTTGAATGTGACCAAAATATCAGTCGGGTCTACGTTATTATCGAGCAGGCAAAGGATGTCATCAATGTACCTCTTGTAAAAAGTGCATTGGCCAGTCGTTGACCTCAGCTGCTCGCTTTCCAATTTTGCCACAAAAATATCCACAAACAGTGGTCCAACGGCGATCCTATTGCGACACCGTCCTTGGGTCCATAAATTCCTCCAGTGAACTTAAACTGCACGTTGTAAGTGCGCAGATAAAGTAATTGATTGAGTTCGACCGATGGTATCTGTATATCTGTCACTGTTCTCGACATAATCACAAAGGTAATCTATGGTCTCCTTTAATGGGACGTTGGTAAACAGGAATGTGAAACTGAGAGAAAGCATTGATTGTCCAGTTAAAGTGGCATCCTTAAATGCATTTAGGAGATCAAGAGATTCGCGTACGCTGTGTGTTGAAAGTTTCCGCCTGAAGTTTTGGTCAGGTTTTGGATCTGCTCTGGCCAACCCCCTACCCTGTCAGCCTGTCAAGACCCACTGTTCAAGTAGGTACTTGATTGCAGCGTGACATTGAACTGATTGACCTCATTAACCACCCCTTCCCCGTCTACTCCCTTAACGATTCCCCCGTGATATGTGCGATATATACATGGAATAATTATTAAAAATAACACTCGCCCTAATTACACAACTTACTTCGGAATCCACGAATGGCTTTGTGCGTATAGTGAGACTGGCCATTTCTACAACTTGTCGCATTTTCGGTGGTAAGTGCAGGTTTTGCAGTCTCTCGTAAACCAAACGAGCCAGCTTGTAAGCTCCCAGACTTCGGCCGTGTTTGGCCAATGTGAAAAAAATCGCACTAGGTGAACAGATAGTTAGGGGAAATTGTCCAAAAAATAGAAAAACTGAATCGATATGCAGGTGAAGAAACCTTAATCTCAAGAGGTATGTATTTGGTTCTTATATGTACATAGAATATACGAAAAGATAGATGGGCAGCTCATTGCTACAGAAGTTAGAATTTTCACATAACCTGAGGTTCACAATGGTGAATTTTCTAGTTTACACATAATGGGGCATTTGATGCCATGGGATATTAGATTGTTTGGACAAACATCAAAAACATAACCTACAAATGGTCGTAACTTTTGCATTCACATAGACTTCAACGAGTTTATTTCGAAAAGAAGCATTATACTCGAGTTTCATTGTTGTTAGAACTCTTGAGTAGTTCGTATTCTCACCATGACCGGGATTTCAACCCCGATTACGCTATCATGAAACAACCGTACTGACCAATGCATCACTGGACTTTATTTAAGCATGATTGACTTATTATACGCAAAAGCTCAGAAACATCCTCTTGTGAGTAATGGTCAGTGTCTGATTGTTAACTGCACTGTTAACCCTAGTCTGCGATTCAACAATTAGGACTTATCTTCAGATGGAAGTTACGAGAATCATTGAAACGGTTGAACACTATTTTGATTACCGATAAGCAGTAGAAGTTCTTGCTGAAGAGAATTCAAAATCACCCAAAAATGTTCGCAGCTTTGGAAGTCTCAGAATTTCCAGCTAATTCCTTTCGAATGTACGACACTCGAGCTTTGCTTTGCATATCCTTGTCACGGACGGGATTTTAAATCCTCCTGCGATCATTTATGAATTATGTTTAATTCCTATTGGCCATATGTCTCATCTGTTGCTTGTTAGGGGATATAAAAACGTGCAACGTGATATTAGAGACCCGTAGATTTTTAACTGGAAGACCGATATTGTAGCACTATACCAGCTGGAGTCCGTAGACAAACAACGAAAGAAATGTATCAAACACTCCCGAACACGTGCAATTTTCACAATGCACAAAATCCCAGATCTCGCAGAGACGTGTTTAGTAACTCTACGGAGTGGAAACCATGCTAATGCTGAACCAGGTTCGCTGGCTAGGTCATGTCTGCTGGATGCACGAAGACAGTATTCCAAAGCAGCTTTTATACGGACAACTGAAATTAAGTCGGCAAAATCCCGGTGTTCAGAATAGAAAATATCAGGATGTTATCCAAGTAAGTCTTTCGCGCTGTAAAATTGATTTTGGATGTTGGGGAGAGTTGGCGCAGAACTGAGCAGTCTGGAGAAATATGATCCGGACGGGCGTCTGCAAGTTATCTGGGAGATTATTGTGCGGCCACAAACGAAAGCATGCGGTAGGAAAGGTGATCATCGGTGCCATAGACCTTGGTGACATGAATATAAGACATTGCGATGTGTGTGGTTGCAAGCGCGCTGGTCGTTTGGGATTAGTGACCCATCAACGTACTCAGAGTACACCATCGGTCAAGAGACGAGTACGTTAAGGTCAAGTAGGTAACATTAGTTATACCCGTTTTTTATTATTAATATCAACCAACGACCACCGTCATTTGGAACTCGCCCGCCTTGTTGTTCAGAAACCCCGATGTTTGTGAGCTCCCATCTTTCATTTGCTTCAGCATTGTTGGTGGACTGAGTGGAGAAAGATTTTTTTTTTCTAACGCAAGCTTGGATTCTGTTTCCTCCAGATTCCCTTCAAAATGCACTGGCGTCTCTTCCCATAGTGGACTAATTCCTGCATTATATTTTCAATATTCTTCTTCCCATTTCAGATCTTACCATAGCAGTCTTCCTCTGTTTATTTTCCCAGAGGAAGGGGTTTCAGTTTCGTGCTAGCCCGTTAATTGGTCAACCAGCATTAGCCGGCTGGATATAAAAGCCTCACTCACATACTTGCTGGTCTTATTCCTTCGGGTTTAAACTGGATACGTGGTGTGTGGATAAAACCACGAGTGGTGCAACACAAACCACTTTTGGTGATGGTTCACCGCAGGAGTCCTTTGGCTTCGGTCATTGTGACAGGCTAATCCGAACCGGATGCCGCCAACCACGTGCTTATGTATATGAAAATTATGCGAAGGTATCAATCATTAAAACCAACTGGTCTTGCGAAATCACCAGGTGATGGAGATACGAAACGGCACATACACTTACCTTGTATCATCTGCTTTTGAGTTCTAGCCTCGAGGCTTAATTCTAATGAAGGTTATTGAGTTATTGACTGAGATAATTTCATCGGATGTGGTTTCTCGAAACGGTGCGAATTCGAAGTTTATGGCGCTATTCTTGTGAGAGCCTTAGTGCCTTAAGATTTTCACGGGGTTCCATTACTTCGTCTCTTTTTCCCCACTGTTTGGCAGTTTTGCCCTGTGTACTGTGATAAATTTACCTTTTCTTGAACGGCTAAGGTCGAGCTGCCTTCAACAGAGACTGGAGCTCGTGAGTGCTCGGTTACAATGTACTATTAGATTAACGAGGTCGCTAGGTTATCTCTCAGAGTTGTCGCATCTACAGGTGGAAGTAAACTTATTCTCATTACCAGCATCTCTTCAATGGGGTTGAATCAGATACAAGATGTTAAGAAACAACCAAGAGCACTTCACGAAAGAACAACATAGCTCGTAAAGATTGGCCTGCCTCGCCAGTCCATCAAAGCGTTTTATAATGAACAGACAGGCTGGCTCGTAACCTGGATCAAACTCGAAAGTGACCACCGTTGGTTTACTCGAATGCTCGTCATCAACGACTGTGTGAACAGAAATTGGAAGCAGTAGCTGTAAAAGTGAACAAGCATCGAACGGCAAGTGCTAACATTAAAACTGACGCTGCGCTTCTGAAAACGGATAACGAAACATGTCAGTCGTCTAACATACCGTTTGCGTTCGTCGTTGCACATTTTCAAATGGTATATGTTTACCAATGGAAGGCTTGTGAAGCCAACCGCCTTATGCGGTAACAACAGGTAATGTTGAGACGAACCCACTGAGCAATATCTCTTGGATTAAACTACTCGAAGGTGGATATATCTGGGCGTATTCCAAAAACAGAGAACGCTGCCGAGGTGGCCAGATTTATGACCGATCGTGAGAAGTTGGCTATTGTGTAGACGCTAGTATGAGACACGGTGAAGGCAGTATTGTACACAGCACTAAAACAGCTACGATGAAACCGAGGAAAACCGGTACGTAGAAAGTGCTGGTGGTTGCGTTCGATGCCACGGCCGACCACCAAGATCTGATGGTGCAGCTCAATTTGGCTTAGTCTGGATAGGGAGCAGATCCCTCCATGTTCGCTTCCATTCTGCGACAACAACTGTTATGTGGAACACTGTCTGGTTTGGATCAACATGTAAGATGGCATTTGCTGGCAGCACAATATATCAGAGGTTCAACGACCTATTTCGCATTGTCCACGTTAACACATATGGATGGACCCTGGCGGAATTGCAGCAGCAAGCTAGAATTTGAAAACTGTCACCGTATTCTCAGCGGAAGTGAATAATAATGCCGACAAGAGAACACTGGAAGAATTACAAACGGATAAATGGGAAAGTGGTAGCTGATGTATCCGTTCAGAACGTGATATCACGTAAACGCAACCGACGAGAGCTGCATCAGATGTGACAAAATGGACATTCGTATTGCGTGTGTCCTAGTCAGCATCTCACACGGTATGAGCGTCAGGTGGTTCATGTATGTTTTTTTTACTGGGCGGGCCGACTGACAATGGACTTTGTTGAGAAGAGGCCGCGTGGACGGGTGTTGAGGTTGGCAGGAACAACAAGGTGGTGTATGGTCACTGCAGTGGCGATTAGTTTGTTCGCAGAAGAAAGCAGATAGTAGGCAGAACACTGACATTCATCAAATTGACTGAAGGTCATAACGTGCTGATTGATAATGTAGACGGAATGCGAAATGTGTTGGCGGCCAACTTCTGGAACACACCTTCACTGTGCATCCAGAAACCGCTGAAAGGATTCTCGAAGCTCTCTTGTAAGGTGTCAATGTGTTGTGATAGACGTGAGATTCTAAAATACACCGAAGATGTGTAGCTCGCTGGCACTCATCGGAAGACGGGCAGTAGAGCCACAGTAAAATGCGCACGATCAAAACACGCATGTGCACACTCCTGTTACTCTAATCCACGGC
Source organism: Paragonimus westermani (assembly GCA_008508345.1). NCBI lineage: Eukaryota > Metazoa > Platyhelminthes > Trematoda > Plagiorchiida > Troglotrematidae > Paragonimus > Paragonimus westermani. The sequence goes on along the minus strand of QNGE01003257.1, from coordinate 72,192 downwards.
TGAGGAATGAGTGTAGCAGTTCACCGACTACGACGATCCGCATGGCTTCTACAGTCGAATCATATACAGCATGGCAACAACTGGCATGTTGCGGCTGGACAGACTCTGTGTAATACTGGCTCATTTCGGACCGGAAGCTAAGGGGCAAACACACACTGTACGGATGAACGTGTTGTTGAAGAAACAAACAGGCAGCACGACTCACCCGTCGTTCTAGTAAGGATATCTATCGGTGAGTACCGCTTTGCGTGAATTTTCGCCGACTCAACGGAGTGACTCAGAACACGGTTGTTGTGGTATACGCAATCAGTGATACTTTCGATATGTTGCAACCGGCGAAACTGTTCACGGAGTTCGATGTGCCATCCGCATATTAACGTGTGGTAGTCAAACCTGAAGTTCGTGGAGGATTTTCATTCACTGATTCGTCACATCTGGGACACCGTGCACACTTCGGTGTTTGACGATCCAGTTGGTGAAACGAAATGACAGTGTAGTAGTATATGTGGGGATGATATTGTGGTATACTGAAACACGGGATCGGGGACTGTCTCACGGCTTGACGCAAACCAAGAACGAATTCAAAACACCGGACTCCGGGCTAACGCTGAGAATCCGCCTTTCTGGAGGTACTCGGTGCTGTCATTGAGTCACACGGTTGACCAAGGTGAGATCAAGCCAATGTCGTGAAACAACATACTTACAGTTTGAAGGGTTTTGTTTCTGAGATGCAAACGCTCATTGAGTCGGTTTTCGGATCGATCGGAGCGGTACTGTCACTTCGTGGGATATTCTCACTTCATAACTTCGTCACTGCACGAACTCCTTTGAAAGGACAATAGATCCGAATCGTCCGCGATGCCCACGGAGCGTTTGCAGAAGAAGCGCAATGCTAAGCGAACGAGTATCAAGTGGCACTGGAACCGTCGAATACAAGGGGAGCGTGCATAGTAGCTTGTGGTGGGGAGCATTGACCGTTGTGTTGTGGTAGTACTCGAACGAATGTAGTGGGATGTTCGAATTTGTGAGTGGAGTAGTATGTTCATCGAAGCAATAGTATGCAGCTATTGATAACCAACGTTTGGTAGTCAACTGGACACTGAACAAATGGACGTTGCATCTCACCGTTCCAGAGTATCACGTGGAAACCAGTGACACTGAATCCGTGTGGATGAAGACTGCGAGGTATTTGTGTAACAAACGGGTTTGATGGGCATTAGGTCCACGAAAATATGATTTTGGGAGCCATGACTTGCCGACATCAATGAAATCCTCCCGGAACGGTAATGGACGGCAACCTACCGAAGTGATCTTTGACGTTAGCATTTCAGAAATAGGACAGAACCCGTGAACTCCAACGTAGCTATAACATCAATACATGACTCTGTGAAATGTGTTTGACGTTTGTAAAAGAAGCATATGCATCGGAAAACGTTTAGTGGAGTATGCTGGAAAGTGCCTGTTTCCTGATGGGCTAAGATTATTTTCAGTAATGTAAGTGCTTTTTTGTGAATACTTGACGATGACGGTTTCTATGTGATCATTTCAGGAAAATGAGAGAGAATCCGGCAACAAACTGTCATAGAATGGCACACAATGGGTCTACCGGAGTGTATGATCGGTTGACGTAAGTCGCATGCCAACGGAACAAGAGGGTCAGTTTTACGGCTTACTCATGTGCCTGGCAGTTGATGGACAGTGACATCGGGGGAGCTCAGCGGACTTGGATTGCAGGAGCATACGGTGTCCGCGTACACTACAGTTCCTTCGCAACTAGACATTGCTTCAACCAACACCAACTATCACATTACACTGCCTAGAGTCACACTGGTAGAATTTTTATGTAGATATTTTATTTTAGGAATTTATAGAACGTCTTACGAAAACGGTGTCTCAAGGCAAGTGGTGTAATGTAAGACACAATGCAGGCAACAAAAAGGATACGCCTTGGAGACTGAATTGACTTCATCCGCTTGCAACACATTGATAAGGTAGCGAGCCATGTTGAAGTAGGTTTCTGTCATTTGTGATGCGAATGGCTCGTGCTGAGAGAACGGCCGGGAAAAGAGTAAAGAAATAAAAAAACCATAGATTTGTTTGATGAAAGCCCGTTACAGTTAGTGGTGATGTGCAGGGGTGTACAAAAGGGCAGAAGGAAACCACGTAGGTTATGTGGGTGTGGGTGAGATTTATGTCGGGTTGATATGAAATCTTAGTTTTATCAGTACCGACAAAAGCCAAATAAATCGAGTAGCAACTTGACCATGAACTCCGATTAATGAATTAGGCTTGCAGGTTTGTTGGTGAGATGACTGATGAAGTTGTAAAAAGATCTATCACCATTTGGATCCGCTTTCTTATCCAAGTTTAAAAGAAAAATACCAGCTGGATTGCTAGTCAACAGTTGTGTGTTATGAATTCATCGATTAAACTCGAGTGGTTCACAACCGTACTCACATGGCTTCGTTGTAATGATGTGTTTAGAGAAAAAACTACTGATGAATAAATTTAAGGCTCCACCTTTGACCTCATACACTTGAAAGTAGCCCAAGCGAAAAATCACAAGTAAAACGTTTTATATGAAGGAATGACTGGCAATAAGAAAACGGAAACTGCATGCGCCAATACTAACCACGGAATATGTTGTCTATAGAAGTATTCGAAGGGTGTAATGCATTTAGTGTATAACTTTTTTTGCCCTATACCCGTAAGATAATATATTCATCCTCTTTATCATTCAAAAGAGGCAAGCGGTTCAACGTAGTTAATTAGAGCACTGAATCGTTAATGAAAATGTTCACTTTATCAATATTGTAAACTCACAAGATATCGATGAATATGCGAGTAGACGTAATAAACATCAGCTTTTCGTTGTAAATCATAAAATTTATCCAGAATTATTTGCTGCTTTCGGCAACCTGGACAAAAGGTTAAAAAGAAACATGATGTTTCATGAAAACAGTTAGCCCCTTGATTTTTGTTGTTGTTTGCTAACCTGAAACTACAAAAGTACCTATTACAGTTTTTCAGCAGTGGCTCACATTTTGTCGTTTTGGCCATCTCTAGACACTGCATCGACAGCTTCCAATGGTAGAATGCGGCATCTTCAAATCGTGATTCATTCGCCGCACATGTAGCCAACTGTTCCAACACATTGATGGCCTCTGATTGTAGACCGGCTTTTGCAAACGCTATAACGTTAGTGGAATGATAAAATGTTTACAAGTGTTATTAAATTCCAAAACAATCTCTGTGTGTGCTAGAGTAACCAGTCAACTTTCCAAAATTCAAAGTCAAAATATCTCAAAGAACTTTCAGTAAACTAGCGAAACAAAACCTAAAAGCTGGTGGGTGACATGTATCAAGCACTTCGTCAAAAGTGACGTTTCTGGGACTTTTGGTCCAGTGGCTGATAGTTTTGACGGTTAGCACGAATTTTGCCTGTTTTATACTCATTCCTATTGGTTCAAAACAAAGTCAACTCTGAACTGTACAATGTCCTCAGAATGTCATAACTTTAACACTGGGAAGGAAACTGAAAACAACAGTACTCTCTGCTACCCAGTTGGAGGTTGTTAGCTGCCATTTCTCCACCATGGTTTTAGGATTGTCAATAACCTAAGAGATTAAACCTATGCACATATAAAATTTGAAAGGTACGGAGAAATGAGAGCAGTTAGAACATGTGCGCCGTTTTCATTTCCTGAGCTGAAGTTCTGGTAATCCATCCAATTTGTAACTGGAATTCTTGGCCAGTTATAACGATCAACTGGTCTCAGTTGTGTGTATCTTTTCGTGGTCTGGCTGAAGTTCCCAAAGGAGCTGATCAGATTGGCAAAAGCGAGGTCAGGAAAGTAAGAAGGATAATCCTTTATTAACATTTACAGCCCAAATATTTGTTTGCATGGTGTGGATCTCTTGAGTTTAAATGTTTGAGTTTACACATGGACGATTTATTTACTAGTTGTGTGGCAAGTGGACGCCAGTGTAGCTACTGTTTTTGATGATGACAATATTGATGATGGTAGGGAAACGGTAACCGCACAAGGATTGTGTACTGCCCACATCTAAGGAGAAGCGATCTTGATGACCGGAGCTCGAACCCTCAACCCTGTGATGAAAGAACGAAGCCTCTAAAATTGAGCCACTCAAATAAACTCTCATTGGTGCGCGATTTACTATGGACTGAATCGAAGTTTTGGTTTGCGCTTAATCGAAGCATTAACAAACTGTAACTTAACAGCAACCATTCAAATGTTAACATTCATGTATGATGTGGATAGCATTTCGATTGGGTAAATCTAATGCTATCTTTTATTACAACTGTGTACGTTGAACGTTCAGTAGCAATGAACTTGAGGTAGCATAACCTATCAGAATGCACGTCAGAATGGATTTGACAACTCACAACAACAAAAAAAACAAATGTTGCCGATACCCCCACGATCGCTTACACGCCATGATTTGTTGATTAACATCTGATTAGCCTTATAACCTACTACGCTGTGTACCTAGTTCCCAAAAGTGATAATTCTGGTTTACATTGATAAACACTGTTAAATGTCAGTTCTATACACAAGTATACAAGCAGATTCCATGTCATCCAATAATCATCGAATGAGAATTTATTAAACAGAATAAGCAGAGACTGAAAAACGTAAAATAAAACTGACAAAGATGACAGGAGATCGGAAATATTTATTATACACCTAAACGACACGTGACTTCGAAATCTTGTGTTTATTCACTTTTTTGCTTCTGGTCGGTTAATGATGTTCATTACAAACAACATTACATTCTGTGGTGAGCATCAGCTTGCGGCCAGACTCATTAGTGTTATCGATCAGAAGAATTCAGTCACTTTTAACCCAGTATAATAAACCAAGAAGACAGTATTAAAGCAAGAAACGTTGATTAAGACACATTTTGTCAAATCTAATTCACAACCGAGCTACAACTCAGACTTTATCATCATTTGTTGCGAGGAGACCGTGCATTTAAAAGGATCCAGAGGAAAGCGAAAACAGATATCTCATAGCACAATCATACCCTATTTCCGCTAAATCAAGTAACATCACATAAACGAAAGAGCTTGTAAAATGAGTTCACAGTGCAGAACATCAGAGACACTTTTCAAAGCCAACATGCACTGATGACTTACCGGCTTGGGCCTCTTCGAATTTATCATTTTCCGCTAACCATTGTGCATAGGGCATATATACCAAGCCTGCCTGGTCCGGATGCTTTTCTATCAAACTGAATGCCTGTTGATATAAACAAACAGCCCATTTGTAAAGTGAGTTTAGAGGAGAAGTTCTTAAGGAAGAAAAGCTATATGTACTGTACTGTGAACCTAATCTCAATCCAGAGTTCGTCGACGGCAGCATACTTCTGAATGAGGAAACTATACTTAAACACCACTAATACAAGGTGACAAAGGTTGTTGCTTGAATTAATGATTATTCCAGAGAAGTGCAGGTTTATTAGTGAAAATAATCGTGAACTGTTGAATTCGGACTCTTTTAAGAACAGCATGTGTAAGACCATAGCAGGCATTGGCTAAAAGAGTTCTAATGACACCGTATAAATTGGACGATCGGAAGCCATCTTGTGGTCATCGCCTTTTAGCAGACATAAAAAAGATAAGACCTGGACAATCGTGTTTTGATTTTCTAATGAGACACTCTAGGAAATGTGAGTAACACTCACCTTACCTAAAACGTAAGTGAACTAAATAGTTTTGATATATAGAACGCATATGGAAAAGGCAAACACCAGTTTGTCAGTTATTTGGTCCAACTGGATTGCCCACTTGGAATTTCCTTCCGACGCCACACACGGATACACTCAAATCACTGACCCGGTGACAGGTTTTAAAATCTGTCAATCTCCGGCAACTGAAGTGAGGACTGAATGCTCTATACAGGAGTAGACGATACATATTTTCTAACAGCAACTATCTGGGTGATATCAACAGCGCTGGTTTATAAGGAAAGTGACCTTTCAAAAACCGTCTTTCCTATGCTGCTTCACAGTTGACTTAGCACGAATATAAGACGATCGATAGTCTCCAGCTTGTACACCATAAACTGTTCGCTATTGTGTAACACAAATATTGAATCAGATATAAGTATATCTGAAGCTATTACTTATCTGACATAACCATATGTACACACAGAAGATTAGTTACATCGCGTATGTTTGGATAACCGAACTTAAAGAAGCCAACATGAGACTATTGGCCTATGAAAGATTCTTCACGCAAAGAACTATTGTTGGCAAACTTCCTTGTGGGGATAACTCATGGTTCGGCTTGTGAGTCACACTAATCTGTTTAAACTTTCAAGATTAGTTCAAATAAACAGCCACCAAGTGTCGCGTCAGCTTACACACAAGAATGTATTATATCAAACTAGTTATACCAACTAAAGTCTCCTAATTCCACCACATCACCACCGACTGCAACGTGTGCTTAACTGGTGACCATTCATACAATTGTGAACAAATCTCCTTACTTTATACATGGAAGAAAAGAATGGACAGGATTCAATTCACAACTCTTGTTTTCAGGTTAAGGCATTCGACATTAAGGAGCCCACAACTTGTAAATGGATAACCCGGCTGCAAGGGGGAGTAAGATAGAATCAATAAAACGACTACGTTACAAACTTCAGTTCATCGCCTACAGTGACCGGGGTTGGGAACCTTGTGACTCACATAGTCGGTAGCTGAAGAATTTAGGCGAGTTGCAGAGTAATCGGGTAAATTGATGTAAATTTTGCCATGGTTTGATCGAGTTGTGTGTGGAGTAAGTGCTATAAAAGTGTCCTACTGCTGAAGGCGCCTAGTTTTTACTGACGGTTCACTTGTATATTGTCTAAGGTGTAAGCATCTCGCTAGTGAATAGTTGAGTCCACACACAAGTAAGTTTACGTTCTATGCCTCCTCCCTCTTTTTCTCCTGCCTAGGGTGTATTTTTTCTCTTCACTGTTTTATGGCGGCTGAGCGTCGTTCATTCGCTGACGCACTGCTGTTTGTGATTACGAGGCCGATAACCTGTCCTTACAGATTTATCGAGTGTCCAAGCTCGACTTTTTGATAAATTCAAAAATCAAACAATGCATAGCAGATCGTTCACGCAAAACTGGTCATCTTAATTTCCACACATTAAGAACACAGTCCAAACAAGAAAGAAGTGGGTGAAAATGAAAACCCTAGCGGAACTTAGCGTTAAAGCACACCTTCATATTTATAACACTAATGAAAAAAAGCAAGCCTGCGAGGACGCAATGTTTAACAGTGGGGCATTAGGAGTGCTTGATAGTACTAGGGTAAACTGTATTAACAATTTGTTTGTTAATGAACAACATACCTCTTCCCAGTTTCGTGCCTCAACATGTAGAGCAAGCTGGCGTTCAACGTCGCCGTATTTTGCGTAGCATTCCGCAGCAAACGCGTACTCTCCAAGCTTGGCCAAATGCTTAGCACATCGTTCCAAGCTGTCTCGATCACCTTTGTCCAAACGTCGACTGATCTCTAACAGTCTTTACGGTTAAGGAGTGGAACAATGTGCATAAGCAGAGGATAAACGATTTCTGATCGACATCGCAGAAAAGGCTAACCTATCGCAGACGACCATCTAAATTATGCGACTGACTACGAGGAAAATGAACTACATTATTTTGAGTGCATATAGTCATCCAAAAGTCGGAAAAACAAACATTTCAACATTCCAATCAATGATGTCAGTTTTTGTTCGTTATGACGCACCGAACACTAGATAAACACTGATTCCGAGAATGCTCCGTGCATTCGATTACCAATTCTTTTTGAATCTGATGACTTGGTTGATAAACTCTGCTGCCCACCGTGTTGTTTGGTTTTCAAAATCCGCAACCACTGGTGGTTATGGCAGCTACTTTGATTAGTTTGTATCTAGAAAGATCTTGCGCTTACTGGATACCAACTTAAACTATAACCTTGTCACGGAACTGACGACTGTTGGTTGTGCGCCATCAATGGGTTTTCGGTTTGCGATCGACGAGGACGAAGTAAATAATAATCTACCGTAAGATAGGCCTGTTTACAGTGTCTATGAACTGGATGAATGAAACACAGGATTCCGAAATTAGGCAACGACTTACAATAACGCGTGCTGATGAGTGTTGTTTGATTACGGTGTCTTTGGTTGAATAACACTCATGCCACTTAAATTCCGGCAAGCTTAAATTTGTGAATAGCAAGGAAACAAAAGCCACCGTGCTTAAGTGGCTAGATAAAAGCACTAATCGATCATGATACTGAGTTTATTTTCCCAAATAAGTCATCAGTGAACAAAGAATTATAGTCACTTGGTTTTAAATGCTGCTCTGTGCAGTTTCACAACATTACAAAGATTGTATATTGTGACCAACCACAAGTACCTTAACAAGCTGTCCAAGGTATTATGATTGTTTAAATTTTTCTTCCCAAGCAATCGGTTGAAGTCCAAGAGTTCTGTGATTAGGTCAATACTTTCAGTTAATGTAAAAGCCATTTTCACTCATTTCCTATCGTGACAGTGTTGAAGTATGTGTATTGACATATTTCGAGTGTACTCTGTCATCTTGGGTTATAGATAACTGATCTGCTTTTCCGAGGTCAGCTTGCAAATCTGGGAACAAATCAATGGGGTTTGATCTACTATGCCTTAAGTCAGACGTGTTGTACGTAGAAGTCTGGGTGCCGGAACATATGCCAGTCTGGTTGGCTTAAGTAGCTCTCTTTAACAATCATATCTTGGAGGTCAGCTAGGTCAGTGTTAACGATTACAATCTACATTTGGCTTAAAAGGCGGATTGTATTAACGTAACTCACAGTCACTAAATGATACACAGAATGATCCTGAAGAGTAGGTGTGTTTTCAGTCGGGCGCCTGAAATAGTCGCTGAAAAATTATAATGGAAACGTTGAGAGGACAATATCTCAGTTTTCAACAGAGAGCTTTGTCATGCAGCTGTCATGCTGACAGTTCTTGTAAGTGAATCTCGGGGGGATTCAACATGGTGACTTCTATCTTATTGATAATAATTTGGCCTTCATATCCACCAAAATTCGCAACCGCAGTTGGTGACATCAAACAGAACGTAAAACAATATGACACAACAAGAGCGTCGTTTTTGTGATCAGTCATCGCTTTCATCACTTAAGAATCGGTTATCTCCGTCACCTTCAGGGTGCACAAGTCCATCAGTAAGCAAGCTACAAAGACGACGGCAGGTTATTTATTAAGAGTTCGAGTTAGTGACACTTCTCGGGTTCTTTTGCTAGCACACTGCAACTGTGGATAGTCTTTGGGTTCGTTCGAAGGGAAGTAATTAGTAAATGTGTACGAGACCAACCTCCATTCCAATGATAAATTAGCTGAAAAAGGAGGCTGAAACTATTACACCGACCTCTGAATGCCCGCTCCACGTAAGTCAACCGTACCGACCGATAAGATTGTCATAAGCAGCGGCGAGCAAAGTTCAGCCGGTTAGCAAACGTTAGTGAGATGAGAGTCGAACGCTGTGAGGTGACTCCAGGTTGACAGTTTAACCATTCTTTTGCCTGAGGAACACAGGCCGCCGGCATCAAACACTAAGACATCGTAAACGAATATCTCCATTAATATTCGGCTCTGAGTGACTAAGTGTGGTGGACACTGTTCTGTTCAGTACGGACCTATAACCCGCAGCAGAAACTCAAATCTAACGCTCACTCTAGAAGCAGGTCATCCAACGAACCTGATTGGATTGGAAAACTGTATTAGACATGAGTTGTTTACAATTGATAACAACACATATCCCTATTGAGGAGAGCGATAAAGGTGTTTGCCCTATAGGGAATATGACAATCTTTGCTAAGTTTGCAGCATATAAAGGACATTATTCTTCAACAATTGTTTCAAACATTTGTAACAAAAATTCACTAAGCAACCTAAGTATACTGGGACTTTTGAAAGCTAGGTAATCTCCGTGATTTTATGCTTATCGACTTTCCAACCTCTTGGACTAGAACAGTTTTACGACAATTCGTATAGCCCAACTGCTCCAGTCCAGGTCATCCGGAGATAGCGCATCAAGAGAAAATCTATTCATCGAATGGCGGTTACTACGGGTTCAAGTGATCTGAACGACACACGCGAACGAGGACCTTTCTTGCCACTGCCCCAGTGATGCTGCTCACAAAAGTACACGATAGCGTGACCTTCGATCTAAGTACAAAGTACTTGCTGAACGGTCAGGTGTTGTCATCACCAACGTCCAAACGAACTTTGTGAACGCTCTCATCATTTAGGTTTCTGGAGATATCTGAATAGATTCGTTTCGATCCCCTCACAAGGCCAACACAAACACATGCAATTCGCCTGATGGCTTAAGGGAGATTAATTGCTCTGCGACGACTTAAAGCAGAGATGAATTAGCTCAAGATAACTGATTAGGGTGGATTGTATCGCAAACGGATAATTTCAACGGAAATCGTCTACGGCAGGAAAACTTTTCTAGAATTGGACAGTCACTGCGTAAGACCCGCATACCCGAAGCCTTATTGGCATTCGAATAGACTGGAAAACGTGGCAAATGTGATTATCACAACACTAAGCTTACATGTCAGTCCACTTGTGTTCACCAGCCAGTTCAATGGCCTTGTCGAATTCACCAGCATCCATATACATTTTGGTCGCCGTGTGATGTTCATTCGTCGATCTGGCCCAGTCCGCATGTTTACTCATCAGCTGTTTTTGCTCTTTTGTGTCTCCAGTAGCGTTCATCGCTTCGCGGGCCTCATCAAAACGGCGTAAGTCAGTGTACATCTCGACTACGCGATGAGGCCCACTAACTTCATGGCCGGCCCGCGTATACAGAGTGGCGGCTTCCTTGAATTGACCCAGATAGGTGGCCACGTCACCCATCGCAAGCAACGCGCCAGGAGTTGGACAAGGTTCGTTCTCACTCCATTCACAACGACGACGTCGTTCCTAGAAAGAAGGAGCATAAAATGATGTTTACTTGCGCAATGGAATGTCAGGATGTGCCCAGTTTTAACGAACGCACACGCAATGTAGTTTACAGTTAGTGGAATAGATTTTCAGTTCATCTGTCACGAAACCGTCACGTTCCAATGAGAGTAGTCCAGAACAGAATAATGGCATTAGTGATTGCTTTCATTGTTAGATCAGCCGCCCTAGGAAAACTGGGTTGGTGATTTGGTGGTTTAGTACAAAGCTGGCTTCAAACGTAAAAGTGAGCCGAACTGTAAACAGCTTTTTGTAAATAGTAGTTTTGCGTTTATTTTCGGTCCATTATTTCGATTTGTTCAGACCTGGAAACTGATTTGTGTAAGTCGTTAAATAACCCAACATTCTGCAACTCTTTTTCCGCGATAAAACGACAGCACAATTCGGACGCTCTGCTTATGGATTTCATCCTCTATTTAAAAAGCCCAACAGTTGAATAAATCTGAGAGGAACAGGTAAACACTGTATCGAAAATCTCATAAATAAACTCTTTTGGCGTACCTCAAGTTGTTGTATAAATGATAACATGACTGTGTCTTCCAGCTGTACGTATGCAAATTTGGCAACCTGGAAATTAACAAAGAAAGCAGTTTGTTCAAAGAAGTCAACCTAGAAATCTAGGTGTTTGAAATAATGGATTGGGTAACCTACCGTAGAGAGGAAGTTATCAATGACTACAAGAACTCTTATACTGCTATCAACGAGCAAAACAAACGACTGGCCTTGACGCTCAAAAGTGATCAGTGGTCAATAAGTGATATTGATTCAAAGAATGGAGAGATAAGCGTTACATCTTGGTGTTGCAGAGTATCGAGGGCTTGCCCGGTGATACACACAGGCGCTTAGACAGGTTGAGCATATCGCGTTCTCGTTGTGGAGCACCCCGACCTGTTAATAATGTTAATTTATTCTACTCAAGTTCTATGTTCTTACGCCGACGAAGCCCTGAATGTTTAAGTAAGATCCCAATTCCAGCCATGAAAAGCTTTGCTGTACATGAATGGTGAATGTTCGTTTACATAAAAACACCCAATGAACTGAAAACCACCATGTAACTGTATTCCCCAGGAAACTGTTTACAAAACGCTCGAGGTTAGATAGTCATGAACAACTGTCCATTTATTATTGGTTAATAGTGAATGGACAATGCTGATAAATTATCGCAGCTCCAAAATTCTTATGGACTTTTCAACCAGGCCCTTCGATTTGTTCGGGTTTTGCTATAGTTGGAGCTCCTCAGCAGTGCATGTTCTCGTCACCACTGAGATCGTAACTCCGGCCATTTTCGGAGGATCAATGGCTAAATTTTGGATCTCCGTCGAACTCGAACTGGCGAGAGAAACAACACGTGCGGTAAGAATGTAAAGATTCCCTCGCACGACACCAAGGTCGGAATTTTCCATTACGGGAGTTCGTTATCACAAAGTGAATTAGTAACGTGTCAGTACCGGTTTACTTCACGCATGATATACTTAGTAATATTATTCATGGGTGTTATTTGACTCTGGCCAAACGTGTAAGACCAAACTAGCCCAGTTTTGTTACGAAATATGAAACCTATTGGACGAATGATTGGTCTTAGTTAGCGTGACAGTGCATCTGAACCACCGATCCCAAGAATATGGATTTAAGAATCATCAACAGGATTTACGAATACCTGTATGTCGACTGGAAAGCTCCCCATCACTAAGTATAGCTACCGCTGAACTTCTTCCCATAAGAACGGAACATGCTTCTGCATACTACTACAAAATATGATTACCAGGCATTACAAACTGTAAGTAAATTAACGAGAGAACCACTCTAGTCGAGTCAACCACGGTTAACTGGAATAACAGGGTGTATCATCCGCATGTTAAACTATCAGTAGCCAACCCCCCATTTGTGTGTTGTCGAAAGGACTGATTTGTTTGACATTACCGTTACTCGTTTTTCTTCCAAATGTGTAATTTGTTTAAAATGCATTCATTAATAACCTGTTTTGTTTCTTAAGAGATCGCTCAAAATCAGAGATTCTAACATGCTGAGGCAAACTGTTCGAACCTTTCCTATGACCAAGGCTCTAAAGGTGAGATCGCAAAATCTACTGGACTAAAATCTACCGACGTTATCTTGCTGCTGAATGGCAACTTGCACAACATTTTTCCGTACTTGGTTTAGTCCATTTTGCATGCTGCCTACTACACAGTTTGATCTTACACTTAACGCCTAGCTACCACTAAACTCACTATTAGACCATGCGGTAATAATGCAATGCATTTATCAGTCATGGCCCATTTTTGACGGAACGGGCCAATACAGCAAAAACTAATGAGTAGTTGTAGGTGTGTTCAAGTTGCCCCGAGTACTGTTCCAAGACGCAACGCACACCGAAGTCGATCTGCGCCTATTACATTGTTTATTATGCTTCGGTTATTCAGTACAGTAATCACCATTCGTCCAACTCATTCATGCAGCACTCGTCAGTGTGACTTCGCGTATCGGGACATTTTCGCACACGTTGAATGTTTGAATAAAGACGTAGTTATTTTTCAGTAGTTATGTCCCTTTCCGTCTCCTTCTTTTTCCTTCTCTCTTCCTATGTAGGGTTTGCTTTTTCTTCATGGTTGTGTGACAGTTAAGCATTAGTGTGAACCACTGATGTATCACTGTTTATGATGATGATGATGATCCATGTTCTAGTACGTGTTCACATGCGACCGGACTGGTTTCAATAACCCGGCTAACCTTATAATTGCCGTGAGCAGTGTCCAAAATAAACAGGAACCCAGTATTTTTCTGGGTGCTGCTCACTGACAATAGTCAGTTACGCTCAGCTAAATCAAGCTGATTGAGATGCTTCATGTCATTCTCCTATTTATTTGGCTGCACCAAACATTGATGTGTAACACAACAGACCAGTCGTAACACAATCGATGGTAAACTTTGTATGCCTGTTTTGTGTCTCATACACCAAAGATTTTCTTATTGTTCCTTGTCCCAATTGGTTCCGATATCGTGAGGGTTTTCTACATAACTGTATGTTGGAGACCAGTAAACATCACGAATAAGCATTGAGAATATTCTGTTCAAAACTATGCGAGATAATTCCGAAAACAAATTCACAGTGAAGCTAAATTTCATCAGTTACAAACCGCCCATGGACCTGATTAAACCGTTCTGCAGCTCGGGCTTCTGTCCATTGTAAGAACACTGTAAGAATATCCTGTAATGTAATCCTTCACTCAACAGTCAACGGTAATCCTCTGAGAGCCCTTGGCGATGGCTTAGGAACATGTGGCTAGCATCTAAGAGGCCGTCTCTATGCATCATAAGCCTGTGGTAATCACATAAGATAATGCTCACTATTCTCCATCGATCAAAGACTGGAACTATTACTAGCTTCATCCATACTACTCGCAAGCGGAAGCAATTAATTAATTCTAATCAAAAATGTATGCAATCGAGTTTTTAACTGTCACTGACAGATACCTCGTTGATTCAATGGACTTGTTTAAGCTCGCCAGTCAACAGCAAATTGACAAAAGTGACTGGGGTAGAACCATCGAATTGAAATTGACTGAAAAAAGTGTCAATAGAAAACCATCATACGATGCAAGGAGACACTATTTACTTCCAGATTCAGTTTGGTTAATGCTGCTTGACCTAGAGAAGCCCAGTCCGGATCGGTCAGGCCGTGACAAGCGACCTTGCGAGCTTCGTCCAAACAACCGGCCTCCAGGTAAGAGTACATGGCAGGTGAAAGTGACAATTCCATTCGGTGGATCACATTATCTTGCAAGCAGTAGATAAACGAGCCAGAAAAACCCACCGTTACCCCCTGAAAATTACACAAAACACATAGAGATGAATAGTTTTACACGTTAAGATGAATCAAGCGTAACCACAACAAACAGGCACGTTAACATCTAAGTTGGTATGGGGAACAAAAATCAACAGAGTCAAAGGTAGCGAGGACAGTTTGTGATGAGCAATCGTTTCCTGAATCGGCCAGTCACCACTATCACCATAGGCAGCAAAACGCCAACGACTGCAATGAACCTTTAATGATATATCACATTCGAGTATCTTTCAATTCAATTAAACTCACTTTAACATGTTGCGAGTAGCTTGGGAACTGACCAGCCTTGATTGAAACGGTATCATCACCACTAAAACTCAAGAGCTCGTTGTTGGTCGTGCTCCAAGCCAGACTAGTTACATTTGGTTCCTACGTAGGGAAACAGAATGAAACAGGTAAAGTAAACAGGCAGTCCTGAGAAATAAGCATGACCGTATTGTGATCACTCGAATTATGTAAGTGAACACACGCTGGTACGACTCTGTAGCGTACAGAGTGCGTTGCAGCAGCCGGAGATAAGAATGCGACCCATTACATAAGATTCCTAGAAAACCTAAGCGAACTTAATTGAGAGCTTTTCGCATATAAGGCATTAAGTCACACTGGGTGCAGTGATAAACAACCGTTTGTGCTAACTAGTTAGCAGAATCCTACGACGAATGTAAAACAGCACACCTTTATTTATCAATGCCACTAAAACCAAACGATACAAGGACCAATGTCTCGAATGATTACTTTTTGATATTGTTGAAATACAACCTCAGTTCCACATTCAAAGTTGTGACGTTACTGAGAAGTGATTACCAAATTCTTTGGTGTCGTTTGTAATGAATAGTCGTTTGGGTGGTAAACCTACAGTATTCTGGGTTTTGGAACAACTGCTATGCATGGCCAAAAAATCTCAATGTACACTCATGTTTAAAGATTGTTTTATTTGCATTAAGTATACAC
Organism: Paragonimus westermani; assembly: GCA_008508345.1. Lineage (NCBI taxonomy): Eukaryota > Metazoa > Platyhelminthes > Trematoda > Plagiorchiida > Troglotrematidae > Paragonimus > Paragonimus westermani. The sequence goes on along the minus strand of QNGE01003257.1, from coordinate 56,362 downwards.
ACCTGTCATGAAAATGGTCGCTCCGGATGGAGAAACCAGATGGCTGACTGGAACTATGTTTCCATTTTTTGATGTTCGTTGTAATTTCGACTTTATAGTTCAATATGGATACGATTACATCCATTGTATAATACTGAACAGCACCTCTTTACATCCCAGCCTGCCAGTTAACCGTCTAGCGGGACAAAAATCCAAAATGTGAAACGTACCGATTGCCTCAAGGAAAAAGTCAGACAAACTCGGATAGCAAGCTGCCCCTACGTTTTTAACGAATCAACCAAAGACGTTAGATTGTCAGGCGTTCGAAATTCTCGTGTTTTGTGGTAGGATATTAGACATTATGTTATCTTAAATGAACAGATGCAGAACGTAAAAAAGGAAGTGGCTCCGCCCTACCAACTGCTGTGGGTGTGCATAAGCGAGTTTACGCGTTTGAACCGGACGGCCTGGGGCAATACGGTTCGAGCGAGCGTCGGAAGGTTCAACGAGCAACTATTGCGCGGTCGCGAGCGGAAGCGTGCGGTACGCAAAGGAACCCTCGGTGCGACCGCGAATGCGCTGGCCGTTTGGGGTTAGTAGGCCACCAACGTACTCACAGTACCCCGTCGGCGAAGAGGCGGCGAGTACGTTAGGCTCAGGTAGATCATATCAGTATATCCGTTCTACTTCTGTTAATGATTGCATCGGCCAACATCGTGGTCATTGACAACTAATCCGCTCTTCTTTTCAGAAACTTGAGTGTCTGTGGTCTTCTACCCATTCTTTTCTCCGGCTTTATTGGTGCATTGTATGATGAATGGTCTATCTGGCTTTTCACAGTTCAATGAGAAATTTGCTTTTCATCCCTATCTTCTTTAGGTTGCACTAACCTGCACTCCTATACTGCAATGCTTCTTGTATTACACTTCAAAAATCTTTCTTCCTAGTTTAGATCTCGTCATTGTAGCTTCTCTATGTTTAGTTTCCGAGAGATAAGAGTTTCCTTTCCTTAATAACCAATCAAGTGGCTAACCAGCATTGGCCGGCTGGACACAAAGGCCCCACTGTCACACCTCCCGGTCTTATTCCTTCGGGTTTACACTGAATATGTGGTGTGTTGGTGGAACTGCAATTGGTGCAGCGCATGCCAACTGCAGTGATGGCTAAGCGCAGGTGTCCTTTGGCTTCGGTCTCTGTGACAAGATAATCTTCATCGGATGCCACCAACCGTTACGCATTTATGACGTACAGTCAGCTCAAAACGGCTAGTTCCACTCACCCGGATCGAGGGCAGCCAATCGCAGTTTGACCCTTTTACTGTGCAGGTAAGTTGAGCATAAAGCTCAAAAGCAATATACTATCTGACGGTAATCGAAAATAGCCAAATTAACGATGAGGGGAGAAAACTAATGAAAAGCACAGTCAGGTAAAACAGCAAGGTGAAGTGAGAAATATCCCGTTTGCCAAAATAATGCAGGCTGTCGTGGAACGTTTGCCATTCACATCAGCCAACCGTTATAAAAGTGATCCCATCAGACAAACTTAACCACCCTCAGTTCCACACTCTGAATTTGCGCGTCTAAAACTTACTGACAATTCAATGTGCGATTTTTCAATGAAATGGCCTGAATCCACAGTCGATCATAGAAGCGATGACTGAGACAGGTTACCATTTCTACAAACGATTACGATAGGTTCTTAATATCAAGCGTGTGTCATACGACGGAATACTGTTCCGTTTTGAGGTGAACTGTCTTACTGACTCGCAAAGAAGTCTCACCTAATGACAAATAATGCGTACTGAACGGTTTGCACCTGTGGCTGAAAGATCTACTGACAACAAACGACGTAGTCAACCGACTGTCGTGTTTCAGTTGCGAGAGAAAAAGTTTCAGTGTACACTGTACTATTTTGTAAATGTCATGAAGAACCAAAGGACTGATTAGGGGGTAACAAAAGAGATTTCTCATTTTGCTAAAAACCATCATTCGTTTGCTTGTTTCTTTTGTAACCAAACTGGAAGATTCGTGAGAAATCGGAACAGTCGTTGGAAAAGCTCTATCTGGGCTTACGAGTGTAGGAAAAATGAGAACAAGGTGAGATATAAGAATACTCAAATTTATGGGCCTCCTGACATTATCCAGTTGTTCTGACACTCAACGATTGACTAGGCGGTCAGTAACTGACAATAGCTAAAAACAAGCCTAGACGATCGTCAGGTCATTTTTATAAAGATAACTACCCATTAATGCAATTGGTGGCAAATTTACAATAAGAGCATACAAACAAGTTCCCACGAAGCAAATTTGATACCTGAAACAAGAGTTCTTTGGTTCTCAAACAGAACACACTCAGAGTGCTGTTATCGTCAATGACTCCCAGTTTATCGTGATTGCGACTAACATCTACACATCGGATGCCGCTCAAAAGTTTGACGAGTTGAATCGGGAATGCATTGTCCAGGATGATCTTTATTGCCTGACGAGAAAAACCGACAACAAAAATGGGACAAAGAAAATGTGGTGACAAAAATCGCGGTGGATTATGGCCACATTTCGAATTCATACAAATGGTGTGAACTAATGGGGCTACAATGTATGCCTATTTTTCTGTCGGGTTTCCTTAAGGGTGCTTTGTGCTTCTGTAAAACTATGAATAGAAAGTGAGCGTTTGGTTCTGTTCCGAAAACGGAGCATAAGTTGATGTGAACGAGAATGAGATGGTCAACAAAACGTGAATGGAATAGCTATATAAGTTTGAGATTCCCTGGATAGACAAGTAAGATAGTTTACTCAGAAAAATAGTAATGAGAGATGCAAATGATATGACAAGTGACGCCCACAAGCACTTTTGTTTCCTCCTTGGTAGTAATGTCTTTGGGCAAATCAGTTTCTTAATATAAGTTGCTATCTCCGGAATGTGCATCGGTTAATGAAACGTGATTATTCTGATTGATGAATGCAGGTCCAGTTTGTCATACACGAAATGATGGAGGACTGTCTGTTGCAATAACGAAGAAATGACGGCCCGGAAAGAGAGATACGCACCTTGACTGCACTGAGGACAAAGTGTTTCAGTTTGACAATTTCCAGGCTGCACAGATGCTGCTATACTCTATTTCTTGCTCTGCTGAATATATTTCGGAATGCGCCCTGAAGCTTTAAAGTAAAAACCAATTCTGCAGCGATTAAACAGATGTAGTGAAGAATAATAAGGTTATAAAGGCGATTGAAAGGGTTATGAGTAGAGGAATTTGCGTCAGCAATCGCAAAGGTGCAGGAACAAAACTAGAAAATCGGATCACTTATGTGCAGGCGACATTCTCCGATCTAAGACATTTCTCGCAACAGAGAGAATTTGAGGGCAGCGCATATAAGATGACCGTAAGAGCCGCGTTAGTTTGCGGTTGCAAAATTTGATCACTAACGGCAGAAGGCGGGAACCGACTTCAGCGTCCGGTTTTCCGAATCAGACGGGATAAAAGTACGGGCAAAGGTGGGGGGTCATGGAGGAGTACTTAGTAATCAGTGTAAAGGAAAACTATGCGGTCAGCCTGTTGATTCACATAGATTTAAGTGCTGAAGCTATGCGTTAAGGGTACTAGCTAACCGTCTGCCACACGGAGCAAACGTTACGGATGCCGCAAGTGACTGGCGTAAGACACAAAATGGGCGGATGATGGCGTAAACTAAGGAGACGATTTCACTCGCTGAAGGGATACTCAATGTACATCGGTTTATTCTCGGTAGCAATAGCTGGAGACGTTGAGTGTGACAGTGACCAACCTGTCGTAGTGTTGTGAAAGTTGATAATAGTTGACAGAGTAACATTGAACCCATTTCACGCAAAGATGTCCGGCCAAAAAAAGTTGAAAGGAGTCTGTCTTGCTAATTACGACTTACTTTATTTTGGAGTTCGCATGTTCGTCGGCAAATGTATAAACGCCCTAAGCTTAGACATGAGCGACCTGTTGAAACACGCCTGTGTTCTGCTTGAGTATGAAGGTTCTAGTTAGGTTTTGTATAAAAGTATGTATATACACATATGTTAATTTCTTTTTCTTTTACTGCAGCTCGAATAACCACGACCCTAACAAGTACCGAGAGGAACATCTTTATATGACACGTCGTTCACGGTACACCCGTCTACTACCGTCCAACACACCGTTAGATGTAGTGAAGAATTGTGGGTTTCCTGAAACAGGCGATGGTTCAACGATTCCATTCATTTCCTTTCGTTGTGTTCAATGATGTAAACACCCAAGTTGTTTTGAGTAGCCTGATCACGGAAAAAGTACACATTGCGACATGTCGACACATACACGTCCACTAAATTACAAAAGTACTGTTAAGGTATCTCGAGATGACAGAGGGGAACTCTCAGTGGCGTTATGTGAAAATAACTAAGTCACATACGATCGAAAAACTAGAGAATTACCAACAGCCTTTTTGCCTCAATGAACCATTTTAAATAATTCATCTTAGATCAAATTTGCTGATGCTACCGAAGGTGAAAATCAACATTATCCTCATAGAGAGCAATACATCCTTGCTTTTTACTGCTTTTGACTTGTCAAACGACCACAAATAAAAAACCAACCCTAGCCAGGAAGAAAAAAGAACGGGGGGCAAGAGATCCAAATTCTAAAAACGGCTTCGTTTATGTTTGAAAATTTAGCATCAAGGTGCCTACACCTTGCAAACAACTAAACTGTGAAATTAAAACGTCATCAGCAAGACAGTTTCTTCAACGCCTTCATTGCCCCGTGTCAGTAACTGCACTCACTTCACAGACAACTCAGTCAAATGCGACATGCAAGTCACTAAGATCGGTTGGTCTCGATCTCACCAAATGTATCTAGCCAACGACTGTGTGATTTACCAGATCGCCATTTCAGGAGACGAACCCGACCTACAATGGCCAATCCCTTGGTTAACAACTTCACCTCTGTACGCCAGGTTATTATCTGTCCACCTCTCATCTTACGCCATTCAGCCGAATGGTATCCTTAGTACATGGTCCAGTCATCTTGTAGCGAGAAGGCGTCCAATAAAGCACAATCTTTATTGTCCAAACCGCTAGTCACATGCAACGCGCGCTCTCTCGTTTATAAGTCGCAATTCCAACCCGCAGCACCCCCCGGTTTCCGTTCACACGTCGTGTGCACTTCTAACCGGTTTACGTGCGTGACCGGTGCCTTCTATCGGAGGGTTTTTCGCTTGCCATTCCTCGTCTGTTTGTCCGATTCCGTTGCGCGTTGGCTCGTCCGGCTGCTCGTGCTGTCCGCCATCCACCCAGTGCTGGCCTTGACCGTATCCCAACATCGTGTCGAGATGTTCCTCTGAATGTTGGAAAAACCACGCCTCCGATCTGGCCGTCTGTCGTATTTCGCCTGCCCTGCCTCGCCCGTTGGTCCGATCTAGTCGAGCAATGACTCACCCGGTGGCGCACGTTGGCCTTGATCCGATCGCGGCAGGTTTTCGAACGTACCTCCCCCCCACGTTGAGGTATTCGGCCGAGCGTTCGAAAACTCGCACCCCCGACCTGACAATCCACCACAATCTAAGTCTGTGTAAACGTAAGCATTGAGCAAAATTACTCGACTGATGTTCACTACCAAATACCCTATTCTTAACCTCGTCACTGCGTATTCCTTCGTGCCACTCGATGCGAGCGATCGAACACAGACATTATCGGTAAAATACTTGAAGGTAGTTCACATCTAGAATGAATAACTAAGTCTGGGAGTCGTAAAGTAATACAGCCCTCACTATCGCCTTACATTCGCTACCTTTAAAACTCACATAGATACTTGTCTACCATCAGAAGTGCCCAGATTAAAGATTACCGCTGTAACGTTAGAGATACGAGATTCCACTTCATTCTTTGTAAATCAACCGCTGTTAAAACAACTTTCGGCGTGCACAACCTGGTCAGCAGCCTTCATAACCTCGTTATCCAATATTGCACCTGAATAATCGCAGCAATCGTGTAAAGGCTACAAAGCACATTTTAAAGTATCTAACAGAGTGTTAAATAGGGTCTAGCATTGATTGTGCTACTTGGAAGTTGCCAACTAACAATATCTTGTTGTCAGTGTAATCAAGATCGATCATCCTTCCATCCGATGAGAAGTCCACGTTAACATTTTGTGAGTGCCGCAGACATTCCTCTATTATTTCGCCTGTGATAGAGTCAAACAAACGGTGAGAGTGGACAACCTTGACGTAGTCCGCTTTCAATGCCCACCATAAACCCTAACTTAGGCTGAAATAAGCGAATAAAGCACCGACTCTATGCTCATAATTGCTTGACATACTCCTTCGTTTACTCGATTCTAAAAGATTAGATTGATCTACTGAATCGAACGCATCCTTATGGCCTAAAATAATGGAAACTGTTAATCGGCGGCACACACGAGGCCGCTTTGGAATTCGGCGGAGAGTGAAAATTTGATTAATACATCCTGCCCAATAACGAAATACTGTCAGTTCTTCCTTACCGTGTGCTCCTGAACTGTAGTAACTTGATGAAATATAACGGATGGTAGAATCCCACTAATTACTGGGTCAAGCTAATCCCCTATACTTTTTTCAGGGGCTCCTGACCTCTTTTTTGAGTCTGAAAACTGAAGACTAGTGACTCGGTGAGGAGGAATGTTCTCTGTCGTCCGGTTGAGTAAAAACAATTGAGTCAAGGCTTCCACTAATCTCTCTCCAATTTCATTGAAAAGCACCAGCAAGCGATCATCTGAGTTAGCAACGCTGTTGAATCTGAAGACCGAAATGCAATTACTGTGCCAACGCCATTAACATGCTGAATGCTCAGCAACTACTACACGCATTAAACAAACAAGTGAACTAATCACCCAACTAAAAGTGTCTTTCACTGGTTCACCGTTCAGAGTAATACTCAACAGTGCGTCGATTAACTGCAATTTATATTAACTTCAGCCACACTAATATAATTCCTAATTTAGAACATCAACTAGAACCTTCAGAAGCTTGCACAGGTGTTCAGTATCCCTGACGTTGACATAATGACTGATTGAGCGGAAAAAACCAAAGGAGGACTCTGACCTGACCATTTTTCAAACCGACCAACAAAGTTTCTCGGGTAGCAGGTCCACCGACAACTCGAATGTAACGTACGGACCCGTCCAATATCCATCCGCGCTCCTTGATACCCTGTAACATAACAAAACTTCAAGAGTTTAAAGCAAAAAGCGTTAATTTTCCAAGTGGATATTTCTCACTTCATTCATAATGTATTTGCGAGTTTATGAACCAAAAGGAAACACACTGCTTACTTGAAAACTGAGGGACGTAATACGATTGTCTTGGCATACTACCAAGTTATGCGTTGTTACGACAAGCAGTTGACACTCGATAGTTTGAAGTAATTTTTCTCGAACTCTATAATGCATATCAGTTGGATCCTCAGTGGATGGTTCATAAATCAGGACTTTGTCTGAGAGTTGAATCTGCGTGGAGTTTATGTGACATGTAGAGTGTATACTTACCGCCAAACGATTTTTATAGACTGCGATTTTCTTCACATAATCCCGACATTTTATTCGTGCTGTAAAATGTTAAAACAGACAAGCTTAGGAGACCTTGTTTAAAATGATCATACGACCAGAATTATCGCGGGGGCACATTGTACAAAAAGAGTTCATTAAATTGGGCTCAAAGTAAGCCAGCGATTATTCGACCGACAACCAGTCATACGTTTACAGGCTCGAGTTCAGAACATATCAGTTGCTTACGCGTAGATGGAAGCGATCAGTTAGTACTTAGTCCACATGTGACGAAGTAGGCCGCAGACAACAAACAAGGTGGTAACGACAAAACCCTATCATAACGTTCACCGGACAAAGAACATTTCTATTGGTTTCCTACTAACACTTGTTTTATTCACTCTAACTTTAAAATATAAATGAAGGCATCTGTTGAATCAGATCTACCACATGGTTGACAGAAAAAGGTTGAGCTATGAGGTGTTCAAGAAAAACCGGGATGTTTGCACCGCAGACACAACAAGAGAGTATGTTTTCAACCCAGACTATGCGCAACTGCATGCCAACATATAATTTACTCTGTTAACCCAAAATAAACACTGACTTTCTCAGTGGTATAAATTATTCCGTTAAGTTAGTTCCACTATTTCATGTTGATGACCGTGTACTTGGGAAATAATCAAATTCCGCCCAACCACTATACAAATACTTTCAGCCGTTTAAGAGCTCATCTGACTGTTCAAGATCCATATCTGACCATTTAACGAACACAATTGTAAGACCGAACGCTCAACTTCCATGCAACTGCAAGCTAGAAATAAGCCTCGGGAGAATGTCCTTACTGTCTTTTACTTGAGGATATAACGCGATATAAACGCGATTTATCGCTAAGGAATGTGAACAAAGATTAAGTCTTTCCAACGAAAAGCTAAATATTATGGAATACAGAACATGAAAAATCGTCCAATGGCTGATAATTAAAACGGCCTAGTGGTTTCAACCATAACAAGATCGCTTAGAATTGCTCGAATTGCTTCGAATTGCGCAACTGATTGTACTACTGAGCGAGCGGTGAGCCGAGTCTGTTGGTATTACTTGGTCGATGCTGACCAGACGTGGGGTGTTAATGTCTCGTAACGATCACTCACTGCACCTGTTTCTCGATGTCGATCACCTACATGACCTTTGCTGAGCACCGGCTATCTTTCAACATATCGTCCATCACATTACCCATAGAAATGTTCACCCCCGAGGTGAAAAAGTGGTCGACAAGAGCCAACTCTCGTTGCTCGATTTCGCTACATATATAGAATGTTTTACCGACGTGATCAATACCGAGAGGTAATTTTACTCGTCAGAACATACTCGAAGCGGACGACGAAAGTCATTGAGACGTTAGTGTTCAACAATGGTGCTGGTGGATTCTGACATGAATGGTTCAAAAAGTGTTGTTTGAGCAGTCAATCCCCTAAATCGTCTGTTTAGTTCTGTATGACACAGATGGTTGGGTGAATAACCGAGTTGAAATATGAAATCTCTGGGCTCCCGACGTGGAGTCGTAGCTCCAATGACAGGACGCTTGGTGCTACTGGTAATGTTTTTTCTGTCGCTGAATCAAAATCAGCCTGAGTCCAGATTTTTCCCAATTGGATCTCCTCTTAATGTTTTGTGCTAATTTTTTTCCGTTCAGATTTGCATGATATGTTCAAGTGATGAAGACTTTGAACAACCGGCCTGCACATGAGTTTCAGTCGCCTTACAACAAAAACGCATTCCTTTTCGGAACAATTTCATAGTGATAGCCTTATTCACTTCATGTTCTAATGTATATGGTACTCGAGATATGGTGATAAGTCATGAGGAAAGACAACGGATACAAAAACTTTGTGTGAACAGCTACTAATAGAAGAATGGATGATATTTATCATGAGGCACCTAAGTGATCGGCGCTGAATGGCGAGTGTCCATACAGATGAATCGATTGACAAGTGACAGTAGTGCTCCTCACCACCTAATGACCGAGTGAACTTGCCCAATTGTTATGCTCATGAGTGTATAATGTGCATACCTGATCTACGCGAGTTGTTCAACCATCTGTCCAATTGGAGAAAGTTTGTTAGGTATGTGCTACAACGAACTTATAATGAAGAAGACAAAACAAGCAACTCAATAACCTAAGTGCTAGGTATTCCTTCAGAAGTCATACTGTCAAACGTTTCATGAATAAAAACGTAGCGGATTAAGTTATTCTCATAAACCAGGTAATAGGTCATCATGATAAACGCCAAACTGCTCTTATGAAAATGTAAAACAAGAGCGAAGAGTTTAGGAATTGAGCAAAACTCGAGGTATCAAACTTAGTTCAAGCATACCTTCAATGCATCTCTTCAAAAATGAAAACGGTAAGTATTGCATACCACTAATCAATTGAGGATCTCTTAGTGATAAAGGCGCTGATTACCAGATAGGCAGTTACGAGTGTGATCAGAGATTACATTGACTGCTTCTACTGACTAGGCTTGGGCAGCCTGAGATAACCTTCCTGTCCTAAAGTAATCCTGTGCTACTCAACAACACATCCTGCTGCTTGAAGACTGAACATTTCAAACGGTTTCATTAACAGATTCCCAAAAGCATATTGATAAACCACAACAATACATTACTTCTTTTCTTATTTATTCGCAAAATAGATTAGTTGATTGTTTATGAGCTATTTAAAGCACCTTGTACAGAGCCAGTTTATGAACCGGCGTAAAAAAAAGACCAAATGGGAGTGCAAATTGAACAGTACAAACAATGTATGCACGGAAGAAACAATGAAAAATATTGCGTATACAGTATATATAGAAATACAGGTTGGTCGTCTACCTACAATTAGGTTCATCAAACTTACAGCGTGTTACTTCGTACATTCGTAGCACCTGACAGCCCACTGAAACTCCACAATTAGCTCTTCACAATATATCATGCAGATATATTTGCGTACAGAAGCCCAGTGACTTCAACTACGGTGATGTGATACAGTGCATTTTGTAAACCACAGTCATGTTCTAGATATTCATAAGTTGTTTTATATACAAAATGAAGAGGTAAGAGATTGCATTACCTACGGAAAGTGTTTTGAGTGAGGACAACGATTAGAACTCAGTTCACTTGTTTCAGAGTTTTCAGATAACTCCAATCTTGAATAAATCACACTATAACAGCACCACTGTGTCAAATTCATTTGTAAAAAGTCACCTGCATTACTTACCGTACATTTTTCCTTTGGCATTGTTACAAAATCCAACTGGTTTTACAGTGTATCGGGCTCGTACACACGATTGTGTACACGAGCCCACGATGTATCAGTTTCTTCTGGTCAAGTTTAAGTGCGTTGAAAATACGATCCAACGATCGCGTGGTGCACACGACAGCAGGTGATTTGTGGCGCACACGGCTTAGCACTAGCTTGCAACATTATCGGCACTGGTTCACCTCTTCATATATCATTGTTTGTTACGAAATGGCGTATGATTAATAATGTGCATATCATTTTTTAGTCATCCCGAGTTTTAAGCGAATGAAATAAAGTCGCTGTAGCAGTCTTAAATAGCTTTTCGTCCACTTCCGATTCTCCACTTCAAATGAAGGATACATTCCATCAGGGTTATGGTTTCTGAACCACTGAATTTCATCCCTCTTATATTGAATCTCGGATTGACATGCGTGAGCTCACTAACTCGTCAGGTTCCGTCCTGTTCTGTGATAAGATTGAACAAGCCGGAAAACGAACCCAACTTACAGTGGTTATTTCTTTAGCTAATTAGTTTAATTTTTAAGCCAGGCCATCATTTGACCAGCTTGCGCCTTACACCCGTAAGTTGCGATATGCGTGAAATGGGTTTGTTGTTGCAAACGATTATCCGACATCCTAAGTACGTGGCCTAACCATCGACTTTGCTCACCAGTTGGTGCAACTCGATGTCAGAGATCGTATCTCTGATACTATGGCGTTATTCGCCAATTTCAGACATAAACGAACCTCTCTAAATCTCACTGGCAGGCTCAGAGTTCCCAACGTGAACTGGCAACAGTGACGACGCATTAAGCTGGCCTTAACAATCTTGATCAAGATAAACACTGGTACGGACAATAACACATCACTTGAATACAAAGATGAGTAACTTTAATAAAGCCTGAGAAAGAAGGGCGAACCTTGATTAACAAGTGAAATAATGACACGGAAAACTCATACTTCACTGCACCAATCCTAATTGCAATTTTCTCATGTGTTTTAAAGCGAAAACACGTTTTGTTGAAACTTTTGGCGTTGTTTTTGAAAATCAATCTAGGATTTTCGTTCATTCCCCTTGGCTATACGCCAGCTAATCTTTGGGTGGCCAACAGTGATGTATCGTTGCCGATGAAGATCTAATCAAAGGAGAAGGGATGGGATTGAAAATAGCTGCATCGCTGTACACCAGAGTAAGATGGCAGTCGTGGGGCTTTTAACTGACCCCGCTTCATCGACCGCATTGACTTCACAGTCAACTCAAACTACTGCAACATTCACGCCATTGAACATGTTAGCTTGCGTATTCTATAAATATTCCTAACCATCATGAATGTGGGTTGCCAGGTTGTGAAGCCCATTGCCGTTACCAGTACACAACCTTGCATCAGCCATCGAACGGCGCTTACTGTCAATCAGTCATCAACCCGATACGCCTGACAGGCTCAAGACCCACAACAAGTCCATGGGAATATGTGGATGCCTAAGATCATTCACACACCTACCGATTCGCATTTCTTCAGATTTGCCGAAACAACTGCTGTCAGAAAATACAGACCCACTATGCGTACTTAGAAACTAAAGGTCACCGATCCTTCACTGGCTCTGTGCAACAGTAAACAATTGACGCTTAATTGTACATTGCATTTGATTCAACACACTTAACAAGTCACAGTAAACAATCGTGAAGAAAAAAATCGGTTAAGGAATAAATTATGCGAAATAGTGTTTCTGATTCCACTTTTCGAATTGACCTAGGGGAGAGGTGCTCTTTAGTTCCAATTTACTACGGTTTTCTTATAAGATCCTCTGAGTCCGTAGAAAACTCGGTTAGGTATGCAACATGAAAGTTGGTTGGACTAATATGAACATAGAAGTGGGTGTGTTGATCACACATTTACCATTCAATCTTTCTGATGATATAGCTATCCGGGAACAGATGTGTACCCTAAATCACGTAGGAATTGGCCACATCAAAGTAACATTACTCTGTTTCTTTCTGACTGCAAATAGGTCATTTTCACAGATTATTACTACACCCTACATGAAAACTGCAGGTCAGTTCCGTTAATGTCTGCTCATGGTCGTCTGTCTAGCAGCTTGAAGCACTTTTCTCAGTTCTGCGAATGAATAAAAAGTTCCACGTGGGTTAAAAATCTGAGTGGTACTTAAGTTTGACGTTTGACAACAAAGTAATGAAAGCTGTTAAAAGATTAGTGTATTAGGACATGGTAGAATTGAAAATATCGAAGACCTGTGCACTTCAGATAAATCCAGTCTCATGAAGACACACCGCATAAGTTTAGGAAGAACGTGTAGACGACGGTTATGATAGGAGTGTCAAACTATTGCCATGAAAATGGACGACTCAGATCGTCTTCAAATTTTTCAACAACACAAGAAATTAAAAGAGGTACCAGTAAGCTAGTCAAAGTAGGTCATACTTGTATTCGTGACTGAGGCCAACGTGACCTACAGAAATGGTGGCGAGCAATACGAGTAATTGGGTTAATTGACATTAGAGTTACTGTCGTTTAGTTGAGTTGTTTGTTAACTGAGTGCAGTTAGTGAAACAGAGTGAATAAAACCGTATACTTTCAAGTGTAATTATGTTGTCTATATGTAAGACAAACGCAGATTTGATATGGATGAAATCTTACTTCACACTGGATGTGTTGTTTTTACATTCCGCATACGATGATATGAACATGACCACATCATTTACATGAACGTTGAAAATCATTGCTAATGTGTGCTTCAGATGATATGCTGAGGCCTGATAAACAAAAACAGTGGCTTATCAACTGATTAGCCATTTTGAGGAAACAGCAGTAGTTCACACTATGACCAGAAGTAGGATAGTGGAGACCCTTGTAAAGTATGTGTTTCACTATGTCCTGTAGGATCACTGTTCTTGAATGGGTTCGTCAGTGGTACGTGGACATCATCTCATAAAACTAGCATGCTCAGACTGACCTTTCTGTTGGGTACTCAAATGTTGCACGACAACATCTGTCAGGGATTCGCGATAGGCGTACCGGTCGCGGTAGAGGCTATGTACGGTTGATAGCAGCAGCTGCGTTGTTTCGACTGTACCGTCCTGGCAACCGACAACCTTATCAGATAAAAAGTGCAGAAGGGAAGTGGCAAGTAAACGAATCTTTGAAAAGTGACGAACGTTAATGCCAAAAATTCCAAAATATGTACAACGTACAGTCTACATCCAAGTGATGCATAGCCCACCAGCAACCGACTCTCTACTTTTCACATGAATAATATCCATTGAACTACAAAAAGGCGTGCAAATACAGTGCCCCATATTGTGAGATCATCCTATCTTAGGCGGCAATAACAGCTAAAGTTCACAGGACATGAAGGTCCCACGTTTATTGCTTTCAAGTAATCACCATTGTGTGGACTACCAACCTGAGATGCATCGACGGTTCAAACAAGTGGTGTGTTATCAGATCAGCTGTGGATCATCTTTATTGTTGTTCATGAAATCCGCTGAGTAACACTTAGTACTATCGTTCGGCACACTCATACTTACATTCGTGAGCCTGGCTGTGCTAAACCAGTTATAGTCTTAGTAGGCAAAAGGTTGACATGACTAGACTGAAACAGAGAGAGTGTAATGGACATGGAAGCATCTGCCCAGGAACTGATAACACTGTCTTCTCTAATGCAAACTTAAACAACCACTTGTATTATCGTTGTCAACCATAGATTGCATTTATTCTGCTATTTTAACTTCATGAGAGAACAGAGTAAAGGAAATGATAACAATTCATAGATGCATCAAAACTATCTACATCAACCGTACCCGCCTTGAAGGGTGTTTGAAAAACGACAATGATATGCTGTGGTTACCAAGTTGCGTTGAATAAATGCTTATTGTAACGTCATCGTACCTGGGTCAGAAGATGGTTTTCATCCAGTCTTTGAATAAAAAATATCTTCTTATGATTTCCTGATGAAGACCTACTTGTAAATTCCTTTAGTACCGCACCTAATAGGCCGACTGTTAGTGACAAACATACGGTTCGTTCATGGGAAAGTTCTTACCTTTGGTGTAAGCGTGTCTTCTGCTACCTCCAAAGATGTAATGAATGCTACTAGCAATAATCATGAGGGTGTCCCATTTTTTACGAACACTAGTAGTGATCCTAGACTACGTACATTTATTGACGGCCGTTGTGTATTACGTATCTATCGATTTAGTTGTGTTTGTTGTGTGTTCTCTTGTAGATTCCTATCTTGGTTTTGATGTCGAAACTGGCTTGTAACACAATTCCGAAAAACCTCTGTTAGTAGATAATGCTTCTACTCCAGCTGTGCTTGAGACAGTACTCTTCGTATTGGATTTAATGATCCAGTACACCGCTGCAACTCCCATATTTTATCACAGAGCATGACTTACTTGCTCCTACTTCGGAGTGTGAAGTGACGTGGATTAATAAACATGAGGTGACATTACACTCCTTACAGAGATTTCTGATGTCATTGTGAAGAGTCCGTTTCAACGTGTGTTACCATCAACTACAATCGGAGATAGACCTCCTACAAGGATCAAAACTGTTCAGGAAGAGGAGAGCCATCTAATTTTATGTAAAACTTTGTTTTACACCACTCAGTCATAAACTTTATAAATCGCCAACATGAATCTCTTATCACACAAATAACATCCATGGTCCAATGACACAGCATCGCACCATGCTTTAAAATGTGTTAAGATCGTCGACTATCCCTCATCGTATCATTGAAGTGATGTATTCAACAACTGTCAGTCAGTTGTGTTGTTTTTAATGAAAAAAACGGAACACTTCCACACGATGGTTTATCCATTCGCTGGAGGATGGATGTTTGTTGCGAAGCACAGATTTCCCGACTTATTCGCTTTCTGTAACGAAATAGTGATAAATTTTGGTGGTTAAATGTATCTGAACGATTAGCTTAATTTTTCCTCAACACCTTGTCCGTTAAACTATCTGACAATCTCGGGATTAGCAAAAGGATATCGCAGACACGAACAATATAGGAAATAAAACTGGGTGCAAACCTTAAAAACTGTCTAAGTTATATTCATAAGGCTCAATTCAAGCCTCCAAAGCTCATTCTGTAGAGTATAATTTATGAAATTTTTTAACGTATTTAAGCAGATTAATGCGGCCCATTCTTCTACGTATATGCGTTGATCACTTGGCGAGGCGATCGGGC
This sequence comes from Paragonimus westermani, assembly GCA_008508345.1. Taxonomy (NCBI): domain Eukaryota; kingdom Metazoa; phylum Platyhelminthes; class Trematoda; order Plagiorchiida; family Troglotrematidae; genus Paragonimus; species Paragonimus westermani. The sequence goes on along the minus strand of QNGE01003257.1, from coordinate 40,373 downwards.
TTGCGTACTGTTGTGATCCGGCAGGCTATGATGAATA
>QNGE01003257.1:0-37401 GCA_008508345.1 Paragonimus westermani | reverse complement strand
CAGGTATCGCCTGCTTAGATGGGGTCCTCGTGATCACTCAAACCGCCGGTTAGATACGCCAGCCGAGATGGCGATGTGTCGTAGTCAATGGCGTACCTGTATCCACACCATTTCTAGTTCTTCCGCTTAGTCTTCTTTAGTATTTGTTGACCTTCTTAGTAACGTTTCCTTCTAGGATATTCCACGTCACTGTTGAGGTGAGCGGCGGTCTGAGCCACAGTACCTTTGGTCAGGCTCATGTCTGTTATGATGATGATGAATTCTGCGTTATTCACTATTTCAAGAATCGCAGACTTTAAGGTGTCATAGGTCCACGTGTTACAGAACAGGAATTTAATTCAATGTTCATAGTGTGATGAGAGGAACCGTATTGCCAATATCTGTTTACTCGTCCATGGTACTCGCAGTCCAATAGTGGTATAAGGAACAATTTGTCTATTTATATGGCTCACATCCATGATAAGTACCGTTCGTTATCAAAAATATCGAGAAACTCATCAGAGGTCCGCCTCGTGATACTGTGGGCTAGTTAGCTATCAAAGTATTTTGTAGAAACACTCTTGGTTCTCACGTATTACAACTGCTCTGTTATTTATTTTGACTGTTGGCACTATTGACATTGTTGAATTGAATGTTTGCGCTCTCTCGTTTGTTTGACCATCCAAGGCCATAACAAGAATTTCCAGTCGCTTGCTAGCTGGTCGGTTGTGCTCCAATTTTTGTCGCGCTTTGGTTACAGATTATTTTCCCGTTCTACTTGCCATATACGTCGTTGTCCATTAATCGGTCTTCTGGTTTAACTATCATGAACAATAGGTAATGTTCTGGACGTAGAAACGTTCCAGTTCTCTACAAGATGAGATAATGAAAACGAGCTGTTGGCCATGACAGAAGGATCCTCATCTTCCTTTCACTTGCAGAAAAATTACCCTTGAAAGCGTTTAATTCATACACTTCAAAGAGTGTCATATGTGATCAAGTATGCCGTCTCTCCATTGCACAGCTCGTTACCTATGCTATTTCAATAAATTACCGTGATTCACTGATCGGTCGTGTGGAGTACGTTGTGAACCTCTAGTGGTAGATAAAAGCTTCATCGCGTACCTTAAAGGCTGTCAACCTGAACCTCATTCAGAATATCCTACTGTAAACGAGAGCGAAGTCGATGGCGGTTGAGGGTGGGTATCCTGATGCACCTACATTATACTCCCTAATTCAGATACATGTCAAAAGGTACTGAAAAATAGGAATAAGCTGAAGTAAATCAGTGTCTTGAGTCAATGTGTGTACGAGTTACTCTGCCATTTTTATGCTGATTTAAACTCATCCATAGTTTGTCTTCAGTCTCTAAACAGCACGAATGTATTTCTGGTAGGAGTTTGACTTCTTACTATATATGTGTGCATAGCGTACTCTGATGTGAAATTATTGTAAAAGTATTTAACAAAACAATTAGAAACGAGGAAACCATACAAAATTAACAAAAACAGAGGGAAGGAGAATATCAATGCTAAAAATGGGGAACCTCTCGTTTTTAAAGAGTTAATCAGTGCATTAGACCGAGTTTATCACCAAATCATGTGCAAGAAGTTCCACAAATCGTTCATTACACCTGTTTAGCACGTTGCTGTAATGTTGCTGTAGTGTTATACATCGACGATTCATGCTCTGTTGGTTATGGCACGAAGATCAGTGAGTCATATGGCTCTGTGCTAAGAGTATTGTTCATACTCACGTTTACACTCTTGCAGATTATAGCGTTTCTACTTCCAATGTGTACAGATACCACGAAAGTTTCGGGCAGGATGAACAATACAACCAACAATGACAGTCTCCACAATGATGCTGAGCTACAAAACAGCCGACAAATGTGACGAGATCAAACGCAATGTTATATGCCACTGTCATGTATTCTGGGGGTCATATCCCATTAAAAAGGGAATACTGGACACAGCAGTTGATGGAAAGAACCTGAAATTAACGGCTTCTTATTTCTTCGGTCCATCTCTTAATTGTGCTTTGAAAATAAAGAAGGCTATTCTGGCCAATGAAATAAACAAAAGGTGTTTGGCATAGTCTGAGAACTAGTCGATGTTGATCAATTCAGTGGCCCATCATTAAGACAATCGTGTATGTTTTGTGAGAGATCTTCACCTTGAGGAGGGAAAAGCAATACACAACAAACCGGAATACGACACTCTTTTCACAGTCAATTCCAAAGCTGACTGATCCACCAACAGTAGGTCTTCTAGACTTCTAAGGTGGCTCGAGCTAGACATGTGAAACCCTTCACCAACCACGCCGCCTGTCGGGTTACCCGGTTTTATTTAGCCCGAATCACCAAGTTAATAATAACTTGTTGAATTTGTCACATCTATCATCGTGCAACGCTGTTTCGAAGGTCGGCCGTATTGAACATGGACTGTCTGCCAGAAATCTTCGGATAACAGATTACGTAAAGAGCACACGTGATGTGCAAATATGAGACGTCCAGATAAATCGTCAAACAAAATGGTTATCTGAATCACTCCACCGCAGTGAAGTCAGGTTTAACCACTACCTCGCTACTAACTAATGCTTTGAAGAACGCGCTTTTTGGGCTGCAGGTAGGCTGTTGTTACGCCCAACTCATTTCCGTTAAATCTTTCAAACTGACTCTTCCTTTAGTCTGTTTCATTGAAACCATTAAACAGTCTTTTTTCAATATTCTAGGCTTCATGTGCCATTTATAGCTTCCGCTAACTGCTAACTTTCATGTATGCTCTGCGTATTTTTTTTAGTAGTTTTCTGTGTTCCTCACATTAGTGCAGTTTCATTGATTTGTAACGGCTAACAGCTTGGCTAGAAGGTGCTGTGAATCGGGTCGCCGATCAGGGCCACAGTGACATAGGATAACCTAAAGGAATAAAAATCCACAGAAATTGACTAAACACAACTACGCGAGCGAACTAATAGTTGCGCGAATGCCTATACGCCATTGAGTACAGTACATCGCCATCTCGGATAACGTTTTTAACCAGCGATCCCAGTGAACACGAAGACCACAGCCAGAAAGGCAACGCCCATCTAGTTTGCCAAAAGGAAGCGGCAGGATCTTCATATTCCGTGACTGCGTTGTTACCTAACCACCACTTGGTTTTACCCAGATGTTGGTGGTCTCAGTATGCAATGCCTGGTACTAAAAACGCTCAACTGGCGTGCGAATTACACGAGCCAACCACCGTAGAACGGGCAACCTGGCTAGTTGACCAGCTGTTGGCGCAGTATATGTAAAAAATTAGGTGGATTAAGAGTTCCGCCAGGTCCCGTTGCCCAATCACTATTACAACACAGTACCGGGAGTAGTACAACAAAAGTCACGGTTAATGACAAAAATACCCAAAACCAAAACTTTCGAAGAAGATACCGACCGACTTCAGTGATGACACTGATACTAATCAATCATGCCGTACTCAGAAAAGAGATATTCTTGGATGGGATGCGATAACTTATTTCCGAATCCCTCGAAGCGACATTATTTTCCACTTGGTTTTCACGTAAATAAATGTGCTTCTGTTGTACTCACAGTTGAGACAAAATGGACACTTTTGCTCCTGGGTGTCTTGAGCGACCTAATTATACACGAAACTACTTGTGTAGTTTCAGGGGACTTCGAAATAAGACATTTTTCAAATCGATTACAACAATATTTAATTCATCAACTGAGCTTACTATCTGATTTTCACCGGGTCGGCTACGACAGCACCAAACCCAAGAATGCTGTGTATTGACTGAGGCTAGACGATTGCCCTCGGCACTGAAGAGCGTGCACGCTTGATCTGAGCCGCAAACCGCGACAGCTTCACATTTGGCCCCAAACCAGGTCACGTCACAAGGGTCAAACGATAGGTTGCGATCTTTTCCTGTCTGCTCCACCAAATCAACGAGCACCAGAATAATAGAAAAGAATACAGTGAACAAGTCCTCAGGTGAATCAAAAATAAGCAAAATAAACATGGTTTTGAAGACCAGTTCAGATTTTGCAAATGGAACTGATATCCGATAGCGACTGTTGGGACATGCTAATTCAAGAATAACTACTGTACTAGATTTCCGGATTCCTTAGAGTTGCATAAGAGCACATATTTTTGTCCGGACGAGTAGTAAGCATTTATTCGTAATGTTTTTGAAGTGGGGGATTTGAAAACAAATTCAATGTCCCCGAGATAATCAACCGTGACCGGATCTTAATGTCTGAACAGCTAACTACAATTGTTTCAAACTATTACCCAGACCAGTTGACCATCTCGAAAGAAGAAACTGACTATCCTCCACAACGACTACGGATGTGATAAGAATACAAGGTAAAATGGCGAACTGAAGTCAACCTGCTGTACAATTAGTTGGCCAGTTTAACAGCTTATCTGAAACGTGTAGCGGCCTGGAGATTTCACTGGCCTGCCTGCGGTATGATGTGTAATACAGTTCCAAAACTCATAGTTGCATATTGTACCTAGGCTATTAAGAAAGCCTTCCGGTTGTTTGTCTGCATGTCATGTGAGGGTTGCGCGAACCCGAAAGACACACGTGTCACTATCTTCCGGTTTACTCGTTCGTCGACGGCCGGTCTCTAGCCTCTCCAGCTAATTCGCGTGTCAGTGCTTTTTACAGCGCTATCAGAAACCACTTGTACATTTTGTCGAATAATGATTTGGTCTCTCTCCTTAACGGCCTTTTGGTTTTCGCGTCTGATATTTGCGACTTAGTGCGACAAGCACTAAAAACGTACAGACTACGAATCGGTGTGGGTCACGCGTATCGCGCAAGAAAAAGCCAGCGAATTTATAAACATCCCATCAGAATAGCTTAATATGTAGGTGTTACAACTTAATATTCCTTGTATGATGTGATCAAAACTTTGTTCTCTCGCCTACTTAATAGCTGTAAATCAAAGCAAAATATGATTCGAATGTCAAAAAGTGATTTTTTCCACAGAGAATCAGTCCTGAAATGAAGCCGCGTCAACATTAAACATTTTCCAGGAACATTCAACCGGACAAACAATGTCAAAAAGAATAAAACAATAACTTTACGCATACTTTGGGCACGAGAACCAGCTGGTGGACACTTTGACCGTCGCCATGGATAAGCTAGTCCAAGTGTTACACAAAAATTAATATCAGTGTTCGTACTGTATTGCTGCAGAATTTTTTTGAAATTAACAAATTTGGTGGTTCCAAAGAGGATACCAGCATTGTAGGAATTCTGTATCAACATAAGTATGGCATAACTGATAATGAATTCAGTGGAAAACTGAGTTTTGTGTTACCATATACGTCTACTATTTTTAACAGACTGCTAGGAGATGATACTCTCTTGTGACTATATATGAATGTTAGCAATTGGTGAAAATTCAATAGATCCTTGAAAAAGTAATAAAATGGGAAAACAGTTTCGGACCTTATCAACTGGGTGGAATCACTGTAGACTAAATTTGCTCACCAATACCGTATAATGTGTATGCAAAATTTCACACACTTTGTAAAATAGTTATTACTACTACCACTTATAGCTATGCCCGAAATAGTGTGGAATTTGCAAACGAAATGGTTCAGAATAAATCTGCATTTTAATCTTCAGTACTAAGTAGTACAGCTTATAAAACAACCGTCACCGGAAAAATGCAGAATGCGGATTTTAACCACCAAGCCATTATTCACAAAAATGTTCGGGAAACCTAAATGATGTGGAAGCTGAGAATCTTTCAATGTTATCCCATCTTTTCAAAATTATGTTTTCAAACCGTCTATTTTGTGAGCATTTGTGAACAATTGCAACCAGTACCTGTTTACCACACAGTTGATAAAACGACAGCTTCTGATTCCAGTCCACAACAGCCAACAGATCCCTCTGCTCCATCCTGGAAGACAGAACAAATTGTGTATGTGTGAAAACCCAAAGCATGTAATTCAACCCCTGATAATCAAACGTACATCGAGCAAGACGACGTCTGGTGGCATTTGGTGGCAAATTTTAGAAATAATTCCGCCCACAAGTAACTCACTTTGACGGGCTCCACCGCAACCTCCAGATTATTGGACCACCTGACCGCTCAATTTTCGCTATTTCTTCTGTAGCCTGAAAATATTACAACGAAACTTCGTCCAGGAAAGCAGACACGTTGTGGAAGGTGAAAGACTGAATTTGGCGTGTAAGCCAACAAAAATGCGTTATGCCGTTGACAAAAATTACATATTCTAAGATGAAGCTTGGAGTGATTTGTTCACAGACGTCCAAAAGTACTTCTGGTAGCAATGTTAAAACGCTTGCTGGCAGCTGACGGTCGTGATCCTTTTCAAGCGGAAGACAGTTTCCATCTGGTTGCTGGTGAAATTCTCCGAAACTATCTTCACATGGGAGTACCACGGGAATATATGTGCAGAGTTAGTTGCCGTTTTGTTTTTTTGTTAAACATTATTCTTCACACATGTTATGTTCATTGTACACATGAACTACTTACCAATTGTGCGAATCAACAGTCACTTCGTCCTCGCACATTTCGCCTTCTGCTTTCACACGGGCGTTGTTATAGTAGGCTAACCGTGGCAACGTTCTTTCAGCATGCTACAGGAAACGAATTCGCTGGAAACTTTCAGTTATTGAGCGGGGGAATTTTCTTCCAATACAGAGCGGATTTAATTTGGTTGAGTTTATCGTGGACAGTTCCTGTGAGTCACTGTATTTGCTGCTATCTCAGCTCTTTGTTCCACTACGCATGAATATATTGAGATCACCACATCTTCAGTCTACAGGCAGGGTGAGCGTTTATGGACAATTGTCTCGGACGTTCATCACTTTTAGTTATGCTCGCCAAGGGTGTCCGATCTGCCTCCTTCCTGTTCAGTTCTGTCGCGGACGACATTCTGCAAGGCTCACGTGATGAATCTAGTAAGCTTGGTATCGAGTATCTGGCTGGTTCTAGGTTGGCCGGCGTGGAGCATGATGGTGACACTCTCTTACATGGCCCTTCTTTCGAATACATGCAGACCACTCTTAACAAGGTGAGTTGCCGCGCTGGTTCGTATGGAGTGCATCATCATCATAACAGTCTGATACTTCCGTGGTTCACATTAATGCTTAAATCCTCCACAACCATAAAGAAAAAAGGCAGAGCAGTACGAGGAGAGAGAACAAAAAAGAATGGGACGGAAAGGGATCCAACTATTAAAAATAGATAAGTCTGTATTCAAACATTCAACATCAAGGTGCATACACCTTGTAAGCAAACAACCGAACCGCGACTGAAAGTGACGCGTCATCAGCAAGACAGATTCTTTACGATTTTCACTGTCCAGGGTCATTAAGTGCACTTACTTCACAGACAACTCGGCCAAACACCCCACTGAGCTCGGTTAGCCGCCATCTCATCCGACGTCTCCAGCCACCGACTCTGTGAGTCATGAGAGCCCCAGCCCGGGAAACGAACTCGATCTGCAGTGGCCAATCCCTTCACGAAAGACTTCACTTACCTACGCCAGGTCATCATCTGTCCACCTCGCACATTGCGCTAGTTGGCCACAGCGTCGGCAAAGAGTGCTCAGTGCGGCAGACGACTAGCTGGCATCCTTAGTACATTACCTAGCCATCTAAGTCTGTGCAGATGTAAAGATTGAACGAAAGAACCCGTTTGACACTCGCTTTCTAACCTCTTCGTCACTTACACGCTGGTGCCACCTGATACGAGTGATTGAACACAAACATCGTTGGTCAAATACCTGAAGACGGTTCACGTCTTCTACCCTGAGTGGCCAAGCTTCGCTGCCGGGTCCCATTGTTGCCTTATATACACGATCTTTATGCATCAGAGAGACCTCTCTGTCGCCAGAGGTGCCCCAGATTAGCGAGCACCGCTCCTAGTCTTAGAGGTACGCGCTTCCGCCTCATTCTCTACATTCCCGCCACCGCCGCTGATGCACCCTTCCAGGTACACAAACCAGCCAACGAACTCCATGACTTCATTATTTAACGACAAATCTGTGTAATCACAGCAACCTTGCAGATGCAATTTGCACTTTTAGATTGCAAAGCGTATTCCGAAGTATTTAGCAGAACGCGAAATAGCCCCTAACGTTGTTTGTGCTGCTTGAAAGTTGTAAAACAGCAACACCTTATCGTCAGCATAATCCAGATCAATCAGTCTTTCAACAGGTAGAAGGTCCACGCCGGCATCCTGTGAGTGCCGGAGACAATCCTCCATTAGTTCGTCTATGACGAAGTCGAATTGGTGAAATTGGACAGTCTTGAAGAACGCCACCCATGGTGCTGAAACTGTCAGACAATTCACCGTAAACCTAACCTGAGTTGAACCATGGGTGTAAAGCGCCGATAATATGCTCAAATACTTGTTCGGTACACTTCTTCGTTTGAGCGACTCTAGAAGTGTCGATCGATCCACCGAATCCAACGCAACTTTACAGTCGAAAAATACGGCAGCACACAGGACGCTGCTCCAGAAATTGGCGAAGGGTAAAAATGTGATCTATACATTCTCACCTAGGGCAAAACCCTGTCTGTTCTTCCCTAATGTTTGTCTCCCGAGCTGCAGTGAGTCGACGAAGTATAATGGATGCCGGAACCCTAATAATGATTGGGGTCATACCAATTCTCCTATGGTGTTCGCAGGAGCCTCTGATACATTTCTTGAATATGGGAAGTATTATCGAGTGACTTCAGCACAGAGGGATGGTCTCCATCGTCCACACGAGTTGAAGGAACTGAGTCATAGCCTCTACTAAAGCCTCCCCACCTTCTTCGAAAAGTGCCGGCACGAGGTCATCCAGGCAAGCATCCCTACCACGTTTAAGAGCCGAAATGCAATTGCGAACCTCAATCTAAGTGGGTGTTTCCAAATCTATCGAGCAGGGTGCTACGTTACAAGTTTGTGGTGGTAACATAGGAGAAGCAGGAGGCCAACTAAATCGATACTCAAAGTGTTCCGCCCCCCCCGCTCCTATCTTCTGGATTTATTGCAGATGAGTGTGCTATCTGCCTTGCTGATAGCTTCACTGACAGACGGTCGCCTTAGACGAGTGGCACGGATAAGCTTAAAGAGTCTGTCTGCCGATATTCTCTGAGGCGAAAACGGTCTCTATCTTCCTAACTTCCACCGTTAACCAGGCCTCACGATCAGCTCTTAGGCTACGTTTCAGTTTCCTACAGATACCTCTCCTGGACTTGTTATATGAACTGCCAGGAGGAGTGTCCCGTCTGGCTCCTGACAACCCTAGGGATTCCTCCGATATCCAATGTCTGTTCAGCCCATGCATTCTCGTGCCGTATGCTACAGTACTTGCATCACAAATTGCCTGTGAGATCTCGGTCCAGCAGCTATTAGGATCTTCGGAGCGAGAACTACTAAGGCAGCTTCCTAGGCTCGTCTGGTACTTGTGCATTAAAGACGGTATACCCAGTTTCTCAACAGTCAGTCGTTGCCCAGCAAAAGTAAGAACGAAACGGAAACGTACCAACGTATGATCTGAATTCAAGTATGTGCTCCAACAAGAACGACAGTCCTGAATGGGACCCCGACACCCATAACTAACACCTATGTGGCCTATCTGAGACCAGCTCTGAACTGGAGAAGGCGGGCTCCAAGTATAACAGTGGCACGCACGACGTCTGAAACTGGTGTTGACTAAAAATAGCTAATGTTCAGTGCGCAGCTGTGACAGTCGTCCGCCATTATCTGAGCGATGTGACACTATCGCAAACCTACCACCTAAACGAGACTCGGTGTTACCAAGGCAGCCGACCTGGGCGTTCATCTCTGTCAGAATGACTATATCAGATCGAAGGAGAGCGGCCAGATCCGATTAAAAGACGTCCTTGACGCCGGTGTCACTACACCCAGTAGGAGCGTAAGCACACGCAAGTAATGAATGTCTGAAAGTCTGGAGCTGGCCTTAATAGAACCTGTCAAGTGGACTGCACAAAATTTAAGGTTAACATGAATCCAATCTATTAATCCAGTTTCAGCCTTCTTGACGAGGGTTATGCCTACTCCAGCTTGATTGGTAACAGTGGCCGTGTAGTCACCCAAAATGTATAACCAGTAGCGTGTAGACAATGTGGATGCTGTTAGTTGATATTACATCACGTTTGTATTTGTGAAAGCCATCTGGATGGTATCTGGCTATATATCGACCGGGTAAACCACCCAATGCCCAGGACAGCTGGATCAATTGAACAAACCTGTTCTGCCCACATAAGGATGAGCTATGTAAACGAACGGTGACGGCCTCTGCAGTAGTCAACATTGGTTAGGAAACGAACTTTGATCATTTCGGTGGGACTCTACAGAGAAAAGCAAACAGTCTGTCAGTGCCCACTTGATGGCTGGTGTCAATCTGATGGATTTTGATTGACTCGAGGGAACTCAGTAGAGAATGGTAAACGATCAAATAGAGCTGGATGTCTGATATGAGAATTCTTATTGACAAAGGGATCAATTAGCTGGTATATCAAATGAGACATAACAACAGCCCAAAGCACAGTTGGTTCAACTTTGCTTCCAATATCGACGTAGCCCACTGCACCAGTAGAAACCAGTAACTATAGTAGTTATAAAGAAGCTTCGCGTACATTTCGTAGTTTTCTGGACATACTAGTAGCACGAGCGGAAAAGGTGTCTGAATAGTGTCACCTGACAAACCTGACCGTGCAAACAAAATTCAAGAAATTATTGCGGAGGAAACGAAGTTTGAAAAAATGACAAGATGAAAAAAACAAAGCCAACAGCATTAGCTTGTTGTATGAGACAACTGGAATATTGAGGATTCACAACAACCGACCTGCTTCAAACGTGCGAGACACTCATGCACCATTGTTCCTCTCCTATATGCCTCGCCAAAAGAATCATTGTCTCAAATGACTCTTGCACCCTATCTCCGGTACGCAGAATTCACCTTACCATGCGAAGGCACAAGAGCTAGCCAAGTCTCTAGAGACGATTCGGAGAAAGATTTGTCCTATCCCACAGAAACGTTCGAATTGGTGAATGCGGTTTGTCATTTAAGTTGATGGCAGAATTATGTCCTCTAGACATGACCTATCCGCTTACAAATATGTAATTCACTGAAATAATAGATTACTTGAGCTATCATAATTATCTCATTTACTAAGCTACACTCTCAGTGTACACTATGTTTCTAACGGTAACATCTGTAGACAAACTAATAGAGCAGTAGTGGGATAATTACTAAAACCGTTAATGGCAAATATTTTCCCGAACTAGTTTAAATATACGGCGCTCAACTCTGATATTGATCAAGTATTTTTTTCAACCAGCCTTATTTCGATGACAAGTTCGCCGTAGTAGACTTAGTTTTCAACGTGACAGATAAATACGAGGGGTTCAACTGTGCACAGTTGCTGATTATCTACACTTTCAAGACTAGGGTCAGATGACTACCGGTTTTCTGGACGTCTCTCTGGGTAAAATTACAGGCGAAAGTTTGGGACACTCCTTTAATCGCAAGAATATTTGGTCAGGCCCGTTTGGTAACTTGTACATTTTTAATAACGTAAGATGTGTCTAGGATGCACCTAGATAAATCTGATTTCCGCCACGACTTGAAGTGGTTAGTTCAAACTTTACACAAAAATGGCTACCCATGTAACTTTGTGACCAGAAGTATGAACGCAGTTCAAGTGTCAGGGAGAACTCGAAAGGTTGATAAAAAAAAAACATTTTTCTTTCAATTGCCACACGAAGAAATACTTCGGCTAAATTGCTAAGATACTATTCCACTAGTTTACTTAATAGAACTTCCAATATATCCAGACCGATTATTTTATTCACCGGCCTCCTACTGATCACCCCAAATATGAAGAATAAAATTAAAGGTCCACAACTCATCTACTGTCATTTGCTTGCTGAGTTGTGACTTTTCAGTTAACTACGCAAGTCGTACTGCCACACATTTGTACGGAAGAAGCGGAGAGCATTATCCCGCATGAATAAGAACCACATGAATGAAAGCCAGCAACTGACTTTGCAGGTCGTCGGGCTGGCAGCAGTCATCGGGCCAGTATAAATCGATCATCCATTGGTCTCTGCAGAATCGATCGAGATCCGCTTATCAGGCAACGTTAAACACTGCTAACGCTGTCTCCATTCGACTACGTAAGTCAACCTCTTGTGCGCGAAAAGGTTTGTTCAGTCGTTCCAGCTACCTTAATGATCAGCTGACCAACACGGTAAACACATAGACAGTCAGCACTCAAACTTTCGTTCTAATCGGTTTGTTTTCTCAAGGCTTTTTCATCACCAGTACGTTGCACACGAGTAACAAAAGCCTGGTGGTCGTCCTTGCTAAAATAGTCCAGTAAAGTCTGTTGTTGAATGGCCAATCGTTCGAACTCGCGTTGCACATTCAATGTGCGGTTTATGTTTAATGAATTGCTTCATCAACCAAGTGATGATGTGATGAGATTCCTTCTCGGCTCCTTGCTAGTAGATGCATTCATGAGTACGCTTGAACACGGCCAGATTAAGTTTCATCGGAAGCCTACATCCTTACTGTTGTTAGGTTGGTTATCTATTTACAACAAAAGATGGCTTTGAAGAAATCGATAATAATCGGTGCATACTTAACACAGATCATCCTTCTACACAGTTCATGGCCGGAATAGAAACGAACCTATTAGATTATCACTTGACATTGGAACAGGTAAACTAGAAATCACATTTCTGACAGCAGCGTTCAAAACCTTTCTACAAATTAAAATTATGGGTCACCAAAGTTACTATATAGGACTAATAGAAACGTAAGTCACTTTTGATCAACGCAGTCGCATACGTTGTAGAAAATAAGTGTATTAGCATTGAAAGCGTCTACGTGCCAAACGCCATCACAGTAAAATACTCGTAAGAAACATTGTTTTTTGTATAAGATAGCAGGCACAGGTTACCAACAATACACAATAGTGCAGAGTTTGGACACAGTGTTGTAAGAAAACTTTCCCTTTCATAAGTCTGTCAGTTACTGTTGAACAAAACCAATGTGTTCTTCCAAAAACGTTAGAGGACAGTTCGAAACTTAAATCTTTCAATACCTTATTTACCCAATTGCCCAAAGTTCGTCGATAACCTTCAATACGATTCTCTCATTGGACAAATGTCACTTGTTGACTATCAAAATTCATCCAGTGCGTGGCATCTATAAAGATGCAAAATTACTGAAAATATTAGACTTCTGAACCAGAATTCAGAGCCACGCTGAACTGTGTTGACATAAATGTAATCTAACTCAGAACACAGTGTTGCTGGGTACATGTTTTGTCCCACCACAGTGTGCTGTGAACAAGCAAGTATGGCTAATGACAAAAGTGGTCAATGCTGATATCTTTCATCGTCAATAGGTAAACTAAAGATTGTGTTGGTGACCAGTACTACACAACGACCATGGATGGTGAGCATGTAATGATCAACGAGCGTGCAACCTCTCTAACGATTTTAGCTGTAACTGCGTTTTTCCGTTTGCCGGTTTCAAATGCTTCCAAATATGCTGCTTGAAGAGAATCTAGAATGAACGCAATGATACTTTCTGCAGTCTAAAAATTATTTGAGCGCAAAGGATGCTTCCCATTCTCATGCCTCAAGGTAACTTTGAGTGTTGCTAAACGTCCTACAGGGCTCCACAAAATGTTCACTCACTTTTGCGGACTGAGTTTGGGTGCACGTATCGTTCTTTCTTTTCTTACTACGGTTTTCTTTGTTGATCGGTGTCTAATATACGTTTTGGTGTCTAAGACACACGTTGAAGAAACACAACCTTACAGTTCTGTCGACGTTTGAAACAGAGGTCTCGAACAGTGTCAGAAACGTACAGTTTGTGTCTGATCCTATCGCGGTCCTTAGACTTTAATGCTGTAGAGACCACTTTTTGATCTCTCCTCAGGAAAACGTTCAGGGAAACTGTCAGTGGGCGACGATTAAGCACCAGCTTACATATCCCTCACAGACGCAGAAACACGTTGGTTGCTACTTGGAGGTTGTCGGACGTGTAAAGTTCCTAGCTGCCCTTTCAACAAAAAAAGTTATAAACAGCGTCATTGTCAATTTTTGTAAATCTGTAATCACATAAATTGAATATCATTAACAATTGATCACAACTGTCATACTATCATAGACTTTTCAACCGACCCGTTTGGGAGAGGAACACTAAACTCTAATTTCGTTCGCATTAGAGATCGTCAGTAGTGCATAATCTCGCCAGGACAGAGATTTGAACTTCGACCACGCTTTCATGAGTCAGTCGAGTTGATCACTGCCCCACTGATTCCACGTTAGGTACAACCGAATTATCATATCTGAACCGTCAAACACTCTCACTTGTGTGCAACGATCAGGTCACTCGATCGTCTGAGGGAGAAAATACGATAACTGTCCTGTTAACTCAAACCAACGGCCCCTTGACTAGGACTTCTCCCCAAGATGAAATCACAGAACTTGTTGAGCGGCATTTTGATTAGTGATCAGTAGTAGATCTTGGTTTTAATAAAGATTGAATATTATCCAATACTGATTGCGGTTGTCGCATTTTCATAGACTCGTCAATCGGCTGCTTTCAAAAAGAAGCACCGGACTTGAGTTTTTATTTCGATAGGAATCGTCAGCAGTGTATATTTGTGCGATGGTCATAACTAGTACTCCGTCCACACGCAAACGTGGCTGAGTGTTCATGCACGATTTGGGGTTTGTGGTGCAGTGGTCAACATGATAGCCTCAAGAAAGAGTGACCGTTCTGCTAATTCCGACCTCGGCAGGGATATGCACTACCGACAAACTCCAACAATAGCAAAACTTGAGTCTGGTGCTTCTCCTCAGAAGGTATGAACGCAAATACATCATCACGAGTGTGATACTTCCGCACGCAAACGTCATAAACGGCGGAAGGATTAATCGACTGCAACTGTGGGTCCGGAAACCTCAGGCTTCTTCCTCGAACCAGTGTATCAATCGGTGAAAATGTATACCCATGGATAGGTTGTTCCGCTTACCTTATTTCGAATACTGACAACGCCATTGTAGAGACCGATAGCCAGGTACTGGCCATCAGCTTTCCAGCTACAACAAGTAGCGCGAACGGTGAGTTTGGTTTTTGCCACGGACTGTTGATCCTGTGTCCAAAACACTGATGAATTTGTGGTTTGTTCAATTCAGGAAAACACAAAATTTACCAAAATCGCTGCAAGCACAACTAGCGAGCAGAATAGTTGATGGGTTAAAAGCAAGACATTGAATCGCATCATTGTGCCTGTCGCCTGGTAATTTAGGATAATTCACAAGAATTGACCTGCCTGTATTTTAAAAGACCCTCAAAAGTTTTAGATTTCCAGATTATAACGCACTTGTCTGTTGAGCCGCTGGAAAAGTACTCCCCATCGTAAGCCCAATCAACACAATAAACGAGTTCCTTGTGTCCCCTCAGTGTTTTGATAAGGTCCCCGTCTTCTGAACGGTAAACTAAAACAACACAACCAGCAGCGACGAGCAGTTGTGTGCCATCAGGGCTATAACATAAGTCCCAAATACTGAAAGTAAACACCGAACTATGAAGGTACCAATGAGAAGAGCCGTCTTTTCCACACACCTTTATACTCCATAGTGGAATACAGTCCATGGATCGTGGTTGCTAGTGTAAACTAACAATTATGAACACCCCGAATTAAAGGTGATTGGAACCACAAAAATAGTTTGTTCAAACAAAAAAGTTAAAAAATTTTGGTAAAACCATAACGGCCATAAACAGAGAACTGCTCTTCCTACGAATATAAAAACTTGAGTAAAATGTGAGATAAGGTTAAATGTTCCGCATGGACCTTTTTGTGAACATACATACTTCATGTGTTCCTAGTAAATAATTTCAAATTTCAAATCCAGAACTTGATAGAAACCTGCGCCTGTTGACGTCCTGATGCTTGATTGGTGTGATCAGGAGATTGACCAGACTTCGTTTTCTGTCGATGCCTTCAGTGATGGTCCAAGGGTAGAGATAGAAGAAAAGAAATGACAAATTCATGTTGCCTTGAATGGCAGAAACAAATCATAGGTTGGTTAGCATAAAGTAGGAAAAAGGTTGCTCCAACATTTGGCTAGCTCCGTTTAGGATATATGAGAACAATGTGCTCCGTTTTACACGTGACTGGAGTGTGCTTCCGAAACCGATATGAAATAACACACTAAGACGTTTGCTGTCGTTGTAATGGGAACTCCAGTCATCTGGCTAGCTCTTAATGTTTGCAAGGATAATCAGTGTTACACCGAGATCACTGATATTTCAATCATTTAAGCTGCCAGCATAAGCGAAATGACTTCTCGAAGTGAACTTGAGGAGGTCAATACTAAGTGTAAAAACCAGTTCGTGGTCAGACCCTTGTGGTACTTCCGCGAAAATCGCTGAGGCAGCAAAAATATCCGAATGTGATTCTATTTTAAAAGTTCTGTTGCTAAGAAATTCCCCTGTTCGTAACAGGACCTCTTCTTAGGTGCCACAACCTTTCAGTTTAAATACAAGACAGTTTGAGAGGTGGTCGATAGATATGACGCATTTGAAATGATACCTGTTGACACCCATCTATCGTCTTTGACTTTCTTCGGACTACTTGGGAAGACCATCCGTAACGTGCCGGAAAAGAAGCTACTGTGATCTGATCAGTTAAGTGGCAAACAGTCAGCAGTAAGGCTTTACCTAAAAACTATAACAATACTAAACACGTGTCAAGGTTTATGTCCAAAAGAATATGAAATTGGTACTGAGGAAAATCAGGCTAAAAGTGAGCAAAATGCTCTGAAACGAAGAGAGATTGTAGGTTAACTGACACGAAAAAACGTACGAAATAAATTGTGAAATACCTGATTACTTGTAAATGCCACAACACAGTGGTCAGTTGAAGAGAACTCTTAACTTACGAAGTACATAAGAATGGTACGTTTTGCCAGGCGCTTCAACGAATTGTTCGGAATTCTGGTGAGACTAACCGGTTGACAGTTATCAGAAGGGTGTCTTTTGCTTGCTCCAAGCAAAAGCGGGACAGCAGCCTTCATCCTGCTGCACAGAGAGCCCCAGTTATGAACATCGGATTAACTGGTTTTACAAGGGCACCGCCGGAAATGTGGCCGAGACTAGTGCTTATATTTTTGTTAGATGACAGAGTGAAGATAAGGTTCGTGAAGTTCCACATGATCACGACCGACTGTTGCAATCGGGTGACCACAGAGAATGCCCATAGAAGCAACCTCCTGTCCGACGAATTAAATGAACTTCATCCTAATACTTATCATCGAGAATTTTGCATGTACTTATTGGGTAAGTTGACGGATATTTGTTTGTAACCGATTGGTGTTGCGTGTTAGTTTTCTTAATCCCCCTGTTTTTTCTTCCGGCATTTAAGCCAAGGTTTATTTACATACGTTGGTGTATGGTGCGCTGGAAGCATTGAACAGGAGATCGATTTCTGCGGTCTGCAGAAACTGGAAGTTCTGTCGGTTTCACAGACAAAAATACAAAAACTGGCCGACACAGTTCAGCGAAGCAGCGGCTCAACGAATTGTACCTGTACTTTGCCCCTTGAACTCTGCTTTCTGGATGATCCGAGCAGAAGATTTGCCATCAATCTAGAAGCCAGTATTGGATCAGGTAGTGAAGTGTTTCTAGAGGCCACCTGGCCAAAAGGAATAATGAATGATTAAAATATCCGTGGAGTGGGTGTAATGGTGGTAATTCGTAACTGAACCGTGGTGAGTACGAGTGAAACGCTCTGTCGCCTTTTCTCATGCAATCGTTTTACTATTCCAATATCCTGTACAACTGACATATACGAATCAACAGTGTACGTTGTGTTGTCTGGCCTGATAGTTTTTTACGTTTTCCATTCGTCTGATTGTTATTCTACACAGTTCAATTCTAATTACAACACTAGTGAACGGAATACATTTCCACACTATTTAAAATGAGTACTAAACTAGATCAGTTATCCAATAATTCGAATGCTCGAAAAGTGGAAAATCGTTATGGAAAGATTGAACATTTAGTGTCTCACAAAATCTGATTTGGACGAAAAGAAGAAGGCTGCTTTCTTCCCACATTTCATCGACATGGAAGCTTATGCCCTTACCGAAAACTTGGCTTTCCCGGAGTCACCAATATGTGGTTTCTATCTGATGTCAAAGAAAATATTCCTCCAACATTTCAAATCGACCAATTTTGTAACATTTTAAAGAACCGATTTCAATGCGTTAATTCGGTCAGAGTTCCAGTGGGTTCGTGATTTCGTCCTACAACTGCAAACACCCGCAGCTAAATGTAAATGTGGCACTTAGAGGATCAGCTACGTGATCGACTGGTTGTTGGTATTAACCTGCCAGGGGTACAGCAGGAGCTTCTCTTGCATCATGATCAAAGGTCCCAGGTTATCCGTAAAGTACGCGAGCAATGTGAAGATGTTAAAGAGGCTACGAAGACTACTGAGGTTGTTTTGCGCAACTACTCCATAGGCAACAACCTAAGGCCAAAGCAAGATAACACACTTGTAACGCGTAGCCGGAACCAGCGAGCGCGCACGAATTGAAGTTGAGTTGTGTAACACTGCATGCTGCTGTGTTGTCGGTGCCGTTTTGGTTTGCACTTGTGTAACTCGTGTGCATGCCTTACTGGGCCTTCGGCTCATGTTTGTCCGTATTGTTTCTTCTTTCAGAACTGCTGGTAGAACCCCCACTTCGGAAGAACGTTGTGTCCTGGTGCGTCCACAATGCCCGAAAGTTGGTCCGCAAAGTCACGGGCATTTAAAGTGAAGTCGGCTGGCCTGCACGTTACACACTCGAACCGCGTACTGATCTCCGTGTGTCAAGGTCATTCGTTCAGTTCTAGAAAGGGAGCAACATAAACTCAACTCTACAACAATTTGGAAAGTACATAACTCGTAGGCGCAAACATTTCTGCTATTCTGCACACAAAGACGGGCAAAATGCTTCAACTTTGGTAGAGTGGGTCACATTCAGTCGGTTTGTAAGTGCAGACGTTTACTCGAACGTAAAACCACTGAATGGTGACAGTTACAATATTTCTCTATCCTTTTTGCCCTAAAAAACTTCTCCTGTCATGAAAAAGTTGATGTTTGCTTTTGGTGAAGGTTGAAATGTTGCTGCTGACACCTCTAGATCTGAGTCAATATTCTCGCACACACACCTAGCTGTCTTTTATCCTGATGCTGTTCTTCAGCCCACACAAGTTGACATTCTTTGTATCACTGATCATCTACCTTTTGTAGGCTACTTCGCTGTAACGGTTAAGTTACCAGATGTTAGCCTCATTGGTTGTCAGTTTCTAGTTTCAAGCTCAGGTGCTTCCATACTTGGACATACTTGGACAGTAAGCGAGTCATGCTGGACTGTTTCAAAGTCACAGGAAGAATGCGAACCTCGAAAGTAAAACGTGGAGCTCCCGTGGGCTCAGTCTTTCTCAAGAGACTTATCATTTTCTTTGATTTACTAGAACCTGTGTTCGAGGAATTGAAATACATGTGTGACAAAGGAATGATAAAGCATGCAGACTTGTCAAAGTGGACGACTCAAACAGTGACACTATTAAAAGTTGATGGGATTGCATAGAGGATTGCTGGCGACTACAGGTTAACGCTGAATACACGCTTACTAAAATGTGCCTGCGCACCAGAAGAACCCGAGAATGTACTGTATCGACCTTCAGGCATGCCTGTCTACGAGTACCAATTGATGAAGTGTCAGACAATCTGAATGTGATTACCACACCATTCGGGCTGCATCGATGCAATTTTCCAACTTCTGGCTAACGTTTTGCCAACCGAATTCCAGGATGCCATGAATAAAATAACCAAACACTTAGACGACACCTAGGTTTATCGGTATGGTGCTATTGTTCATACCCCCGATTAGCTTACCCGTGAATATAACCTTCTTCCAAGCCGAGACGAGTTTGTGGCTTCAATGTGGTCAGCAACCCAGAGAAATATAACTTTCCCGTTTTTTCCCTTCACATACCCTGGCAACATTGTAATACTATAAATAATAATGGTATTTTTCTCGACGCATTCGTGAAAACCACGCTCAAGAGAGCGTGATCAAAATGAAACTATTTAAGCATTTGATCACCAGAATATTTAATTGTGCAATGAGTTAGATATGTGAACGGAGAAATAAAACAGACATTATATGAGAGGAAATTTCAAATTAAGGAAGAAAATTTCGAGATGTATAATTTTGAGACGATAGTACTTGGAATCTACAAAACTCGAGGGAGGATGGGCAGTTCTGCGATTTTTCTTCAGCAGTGTCTCCCGACACCTAAGGTTATCGGTGGCTTCCAATTCTCTGATAAATGTGATGCTATGTGGCTTCGACTACCACTGTGTGGACAAGACTCACTCCTAGTGAGGGTTATTTATCGTTCTCCTTCATCAGACGTCTACGACGACGACACCCTTCTGGTAAGCCTGGAAACCTTCCTAGGCCTACAACGCTTCACTCATCTGCTTATTATGGGTGACCTTAATGCACCCAAGATAAACTGGACATCAGTTTCTCACCAGAACTGTGAAAGCGGATTCTCGACTTCCTTATCGATGCTGATACGTCGGAGGGCGTGGTCACAGCACGTCACCGCCCCGACGCGGCATCGTTCTGGTCAGATTTCCTCTCTGCTTGACTTAGTCATCAATAATGAGAACCACCTCGTAGACAGAGTGATCATCAAGCCGCCACTTGGACACAGTGACAACTCTCTGTTAGCCTTTGATCCTATGTTACTGGTTACAACAACTAGCAAAAAGGTCCACAGTTAGAAACTTTAATCAGACAGATTTTAACGGTCTGAGAACCTACCTAGGTTCTTGACTTGGACTCCGTGGACCAGAACTACCGTACGTTCGAAAAAGCAATTCAGAAAGCAGACGACTTAATTATACCTCGCAAACTGCATTTTCTCTTATCGACCACTCCTTCCGTGCAGGATACGTCGTCTTCTCGATAACCGTTCCCATTTATTCGCGAAGCATAAGCTTACAGGAAACTCAGAGGACCTAAGCGCGTTCCACATTGTCCGAAACAGGTGTAGGCGAGAAATCCGCGAACACACCAAACTCGTACAAGAGAAGATCCTTCTCAGAGCCCGCGGGAACAAAATCTTCTTATTTAAGCATATGCAACGACTAAGAAAGAAAAAAACTTCAGCTCTTTCTTTACGACTGCCCAACGAGGAGACTTCATCTGACTCCCTAGTTGTGGCCGAGGTATTCAGAGAGTACTACTCGGCAGTCTATAACGTCGCATTCCTGAGCTGGCATCCTGTACTACCGCTGCAGAAGTTCAGGCAACCACTCGTGACCGCTGAGTTTTCTGTGCTAGATGTTGAAGACCTTTTACTCAAGGTTAATCCATACAGTGCAATGGGTCCTGACATGATCCATCCCAGAATACTCAAGGAAGCAGCTGTTAGTCTGGCTGAACCTCTTTATAAGCTGTTCAAGCAAACACTCCAGACTAGCATCCTCCCTAGCGCATGGAAAGAGGCGATGGTCACACCCATATTTAAAGTGGGTGACCGGCACTCTCCGGCTAGTTATCGGCCAATCAGCCTCACTAGCATCCCGTGCAAAATAATGGAGCGCCTACTAAAGCGCGCCATACTCAATCACTTCTTATCAAATAATCTTTTTTCTTCCACACAGCATGGCTTCCTTCCTAATCGGTCATGCATAACAAACATGCTTATTTTCATGGATAGTCTGACGGAGGCCAAAGACAATGGCCTCATCTCTGATGCCATCTTCTTTGATTTTGCCAAGGCTTTTGACCGTGTCCCACACGGCCCCCTGAAACACAAACTGGAAGCCTACGGTATTCAAGGAGAGGTTCTTCGCTGGATTGCCTCTTTTCTTGATAATAGAACGTTTAGGGTCAAGACCGGAGCAGACCTTTCGTCTCCCTCTTTCATTTCTGCGGGAGTTCCCCAAGGGTCAGTTCTAGGTCCTTTGTTATTCCTCATTTACATCAACGACCTTCCAAGCAACATTTCCAGCAGCGTCCTCTTATATGCGGACGACCTAAAAATCTGGAATGCCACTGATCCCAGCGCACTACAAATTGATCTTGACGCGATCAAGCGCTGGTCGGACGATTGGAGTCTCCCACTAAATGACAATAAATGTGCTCACATGTCACTCGGTGGAGATTCTGGCAATGCCTTCATGATTCATAGCGCATCTGGCACAGTAGATATCATGAGAATCGACCTGAAGAAAGATCTGGGCATCTGGTTGTCATCTAACTTGTCCTTCACGTATCACCATGAGATGGCGGCAAAAAAGGGATTTGCCGCTCTTATGATGATTAGGCGCACTTTCCCCCGCATGGACAAGAACGCTTTTCAAACGCTTTACGGGACTTATATAAGACCGCTCCTCGAGTATGCCAATCAGGTCGTGTATACCGGCCTGCAGAGAGACATATTAGCTGTTGAGCGTGTCCAGCGCGCGGCCACCAAGATGGTCGCGGGCCTGAGTAATGTTACTTACGAGTCTCGACTTGAAATTCTTGACCTTTACCCACTTGAATTTCGAAGACTTCGCGGGGATTTAATACTCACACACTTCTTCTTTAGAGTAGGTCTTGTAGAACAGTTCTTCACTGTAGCGAATGATGACGGCCGGCGAGGACATAATAGGAAGCTTTTCAAGCTTCGTCCTCGGACCTTTCTTAGGCAGCAGTTCTTTTCTTACAGGGTTATTAACTATTGGAACAGCCTTCCTTCTGAGGTCGTCAGTAGCGCTTCTAGGGATCGTTTTAAAGCTTTGCTTGATTCTCATTTATCTAAAATTGCATTATGCGAATAATCTTTCTCTGTTCTTGGTATTCACTGTAATCCCTAAGAGCGGTGCTACACCATGTTTTCCCAGATTACATTCCAGATGAACAGCCGTCCGCTGACACCGAGCAGGGGAAACCGACTGGATCCGGGAACCTTGAGTCCCGGTAAAAATGGCGGAAAATCTGTTAATGATTGAGGGAGGTGGAAACGCATAAATTTTTGCGGGGAACGGATGAATCTCTCGACCGGAGGTCATTCTTTGATCAAATACCAAATAATTTTGAGGAGTTTGCGGTATGCTCAACCGTTGCAGGATTTTGAGTGTCCGGGCCGGGCGGAAATTTTTCTCGTGAGGGATATATCAGTGAAACCAAGAATGGAAAGTGGAATCACACGATAAACGGCAGAACGTAAAACTGACTCTGAGCTATGACGAACAATGGAATTTACGATATTCTGGCATAACCTTCTACGTGAAGTTTTTACCATTGTGTTAATTGATGGAATATACACCATAAGCGAACAGCTGTTATCAAATAACACGAGAAGCGATCGATTATAAGCCTTCCCCGATGTACGATTACTGACGGATTTAAATGTCAATTATCTCCACACGGCCGGTATATAGAATGCGGACAATATTTGACAATACCGAAAGGTTGCCTGGTGGTCAGTCACAATAGAAAAATAAAGAGTTGCGACTCAAGTTATGCAGTCATGAGTTTCTTCAAACAATTTTATCATGTTCAGCTTTTGCATGTTGGTTTACAACACAGACACACAAGCTATCAGCAAGTACGGGGTGAGGGCGTACAAGGATGTTTTGGTCATTACCACAAGGTATGTTTATATTGGCACCCGTACGCGTTGATCATAGACATGATTTCTGGCAGGTCCAAATGTACAAGATCTATCCTGAAATTGGTAAGTTTGATCGGTTCGAGGGGTACGTGACGTAACATCAGGCAACACAGAGGGTTTTTTGTCAGATGTTATCAGGTCCGTTTTCAAATATAACGTCCTCATACAGGTAGAGCTTGAAAATGGACATGACGTTTGTTATTGTTCAAAACAATTATTTTAAGTCAGATCTCTGAAGATAAACACTGGTAATGGATGTGCTGTCACCGATTAGCCCTCATGAGTGCACTCCAATGCTACTCACGTTCTAGCCCGAACTTTGCTCGGCCTGCTACCCTGTTTGATATACCATCCATCAACATTTTTTCTTGACCCACAAACCGCGAGAAAACGCTTTGTATTTTACTCGAACATCCTGAAACTTCTGCTGTTTCGAAACCATTTCCTGTCAGGCATCATTCAGCTGTAATTACTGACGCTCCTCCCAGTAGGATAAGCGTGGTTTTTGATATTGTGGTAGACTCGTTATATGCATTTCACGCTGCCCGCCCAAAGCCGAACGTGGGTATTCTCGGACGCAACGTGAAGCCATTGCCGCACACTGAGCTGCTTACAGAATTCATGAGTGTACTTTGGACTATCCTTCACTATTACAACAGGTCATGAAGCTTTAAAGTTTCTGCATTATCCTAGTAAATCGATAGCAAAATCATCATTGTAGTAAAAAACAATTCCCCATGTTGATCACTTGCTCTGAATTTCGTCGAGGGACTCAAACTCGAACGACGTTGACTGCTTATTAGTTCACCCTGCCAATAAAATGGAATACACTCGTGTACGACACTCGTAAATTCTTTGGTTCTGCCATTACTGTCTTAAGACGTGGCCGGACACAACAGGAGCAGCATAGATGCACTGCATTTCATTGTCGTCGTGGAAGTTTGTCCACTGCTCCGGATAAACTGCCGTGTTTCAATGGTCATCTTGTAATTCCACCGACTTTATGAGCTGGTGTGCTTGCACACATGCGTCCCGGACCTTTAGGTCGCTTGCATTCTTATCTCGTTGCTGGCCGGAATTAAAGTTAGGTACCAAACACTCCTGAAAATGACACGATGAGTTCCGTGGCCTGCTACGTTTGAAACATCTCACAGGTGTGATGCTGGTTGCTGTGGTTCTTTCCTGTGAAACTATGCCCTAGTGATTATTGCCGCGTACTCGAGGTGGCCAGGATTATTTCTTACCACATCACCGAGTGCAGATTTTACACAACGTGTCGCAAGTGTGTGCCTGCCGTTTTGGTCACTGACGTCGTTACTCAATTCACTGCCAAGTCTACGGAAAGGTGGATTGAAGGACTTGGATATCGGCATTTGTTTACCACTCCGCGACATCCACGATACAACGGACGCAGAAAAATTTCCCCGCATGCTGAAGTCTGCTTCTTGAACACCAGATTCGTTCGTAAAGCTTGATCGAGAAATCAACAAGTTTCATATGTAACACACAAACGCATCACATTCGGCAACTGGAAACAGTCCCGCAACCCTTTTCAAATCTCGTTCACTGCGCACGAGTCTTGACTGATGTTGCAGTTTTCAAAGGCAATGATTAACTTTATGCCAACCGAAGGGCTCTTTCATTTAATGAAAATCGCTCGGTTACTATTCCTGAAGTGGAGGACCTTCCCTACCATCGGATACTTGTTGATCAGGTCAAGTTCAACTCCAGAGGTCAGTCTGTCAACAGAAATTCTGACGCTTTTGGTTGCGATTATCCTTCTTTAGGTAATCCTGTGGCATCTGAAGGAAACGACACTGCTGAAGTGCAGGCTATTTCTGAAGTGCACGAGATACTTGAAGAACCGATAGCCGGAAGATCTGGACGAATGGAATCCAGAACACTGCGGAATTACATATACCCTCACACACATTTAAGTTTTGGTGGGTGTGAGGAACATGACTGGTTAGCTTTTTCCCCTTTCTTGTGCAATCCTGAGACCAGCCACATGGTTTGAAAAAGGTCAGTTATTAATGCGTGCTAGTGCATATCCCGTTTTTACCATTTAATCACTCAAATTAACGTACTATCTGTTGTATTTTGACATATTTAATGGCTTCGAGACCTTTTGAACATAATCTAATGATAAAAGTGGAATATCATGCAGTAATGCTCTCTAAGTCAGCCGATCTTCAAAAATTGTCAGTCGTCAAGCGATCATCCCTGTGTAGAAAGGCATGACGATGGTGAAAAAAGATGTAAAGTCTTCAGATTGTTCGGTCAACACCTGCTCCACCCCTGCTATCGCAGAGAGGATCAAGGCCGCTGCCAAAACGGCAGTCCCAGCAGAAAATCTCAGCACATCAAACGAAAGGAAGATCACCAAACCATGTTCAGTTTCCCTTACCGATTTATTCGTGGATCAGGTTAGAAAAATTAGAGAATTAGGGGCTGGAATCGTGAAAGTACACAGAATAAACGAGGAGCTAGCCGGAATTATACGCAAATTAGATCCGCTATTAGGCATTATAAATGTCTCAGTTAACATCCACCATCAGGCTATTCCCAGTCACAGGGACCCCGTGGCCTCTGGGACGCTTATTGATATTGCAATTACGAAATTGCACGAGCGGTTACGTTGTGCAAGCAACGTGGTGGTGTTTAACTTACATGGCAGAATACCTCTGTTGTCCGTGAAAACGATCTTACTCAAAGCCGGTAAGATGGAAGCACATAAGTGCTACTGCCTAAGACTTCGCAAGAAAGTACAGCAGAATCACTGTCCATTGTTGCTACAGTTCACAAGTGAAATTGTAGCGAACAGATTCCTCAGAAGAAAATGGTAAATCAGGTGTGACACAAATTTTAAATTCTTAAAAGTGTTTGTGACAAGACGTCACTCGAAAGGAAAACATTACGAGTCAATATTTCCCGAGAGAAAAAAAACAATTTAACACAGTCAACAACCTCGTTGGCCTGACTGTAAATCTCGATTGCTCCACGGATTCTCTGAATCCGCAAATTACGGCTGGAAATACCGTTGCGTCACCGGTCCAGGCGAACACTGAAAAACAAGCCACGTCTAGCTCTGATAACGCCAGGGGCTTTCAAGTTTTCGCAACAAAACTCACGGCTATTTCCAAAAGCACATTCCCTAATCTTTAACGTCTCCCTCTGTCGATCGAGGCCTTGACTAGGAAAAGTCCTAGACCTAAGGCATCCATAATTACTCAGAACACTGAAAGAAGCAGCTTAACTGCCCTTGATAATGAGGTGGTTGCGCGAGCAGGCCATCCACTTCTCCCCAGAGAAATTTCTCTTCGTTATGTGGAGTAATTTGAAATACCAACGACAAATCCGAAACACTTGAATAATGCTGTAACTCAACAATAAGTTCTGTTAGGTGCTTGCCAGAGAACTGTATTTCGGATTTGCAATATAGGGGCAAGCCAAAAGAACTTTACAGGTGTCACGAATCTGGTTCCAGGAACAGCATTTTGAGAACCAACGCTTCGCAGGTAAAACTGCACAATTTTCCCCCGACTGCTTCCAGGTCAACATACTACTTTACTAGGGGTCACGGTTACCGTCCATTACCCAATAGCTCCGTAGTAACTCATTCCCTCACCCAAAATGTGAGTGCTACTAGAAACCAAGTTCCCAGTATGTATACCTCAGCAAGTACGTCGTCACTCGAGTATGTTAACAACACGAATGCCTACCAAACCTATTCTTTTTTAGTGCACCCCTCGATATTACATCAACCGGCACTTGGCACCCTTCCTCAAGTTCCACTCTGTCATCCCTCCATAATGGCACTCTTCCAGCACTTCCTATCATGGAGCCAAACTTTTACGACATCCACTCGAATATGAGCGAAAATTCGATGCGTCCCATATATCAGGCCTTTCCATTTGGTACTTCGCAACCCACTGGCCCATCTGTCATGAAGTTCTTTAGCAGTTTATCTGCTGTATCTGAAAAAAGAATTTCATAAGTTTATTGCTCATGAACGCAAGATCATTGTTTATCATGATGCACGTTTTCAAATCTTTTGTCCTTTTATCTAATCCCCATATCATTCTCGAACTGAGACGTGGTGCTCTCCTGACACCCCAGACAGTCAGATGAACATCGTAGGAGGTCACATGTTTCGTAGGGATCGTCTCACAGGACGAGGATGTGGATGCATTATTTACCCAAAAGAACAATTTTCCACAATAACCCTTTATGAGTCTATTCTCCATAAGCTCGAAGACTAGTTGTGGTTAATGGTCTTTATTGGTTCCCTCAAGCTACTTATAGAATGCATCTACAGACCACCTGATGCCGCAAGCAATGATTTGACTGACCTTGTGGAGATAAGGAATCATGTGTCCAATATGCCTTGCGAACACAAACTAATAGGCGGTGACTTTAACATGCCTAATATCTCTTGGACCTCACTCTCTGCTCCAGCAAAACGGGCCTTTCACAAATTCAAATGAATGGATGGAAACAACATGTCTTAACACCCATCTTAAATGGGCATATATTGGATCTTATACTTATCGTAGGTAGTTCGTCTGTAAAGATATCTGTTCCACAACAATTCCGTCAAACGCCTGTTTGATTTCAATGTGGCTACTAAACCGACAAATATATTCTACCGTCCGATCAAATTCATTGATTGAAATGCTTTCTTCTCCCTACTAAGATCCTTGAATTGGAATGCCTTCTTTCGCACCCCAGACACGAGCATAGCGGCCGTTGAATTTTTCAGATATTTAAAGTTTTGTATGGACGTTTTGGCCTCCATTAAATCTAAACGTGTCAGCTCGTATGAACAAGGTAAAATCCTTACTGCGAAAAAGACTGACAGATTTGAATGCCTAAGTCGAGGTAATGAAAACCATTAGATTTTCCACTGGTGATGAAAATGAGCAAAATGTTTGAACACATGAAACGTCAGATGCAACTCCGTCATATAAACGAAAAGAAACATGCGCTCCGTAGTGAGTAGAGATGCACGAAACTAGTGCAACTGATGAGATCGAGAAATTCCACGAGGGACCCTGCCGTAAGAATTTTTGCTTTCAAAGACAATACGGTTGTTGATTACCCTTGAACGATATGCGAAATCTTCAACTCGCATTTCGCTGCTTCGTTCATCGTAGAAAGCACCCCCATTACTTGCTAATATCCCTTCGAAAACAGATGAAGTTTTGAGTAATATTCTAAGTAATGTGCAAAGTATTCGTTCACACTTAGCTACCATTACGCCCTCAATCCATCCTGGACCAGATGGTATCCCACCAATGGTCGTCAAGCTAGCAGTGAACAAATTGAACATCATCACTCATGGTTGTAAACTGCCCCATGGTTCCATCTAACTAGATGGTTGTAATATTGATACAGCCACTTCGGTCACAGATCTAAGAATACGGTACTCAAACTCCGTTGGTTTCTCCAAACAAGTGGGCTTCCATGTAGCAAAAACTAAACGAACAATAGGCTACATCAAAAAGACTTTCGATCTACCAGCTGCGAAGCTGACGCTCTACAAGATGTGTGCCCGGCCCCAACTCGAGTATTACAATTTCATTTACTGCCGTCCACGCAATCCTGATAGGTTTGTGTTAGAAAACCTTCAACGTTCGTTCACCAAAAGCTTGTTAGGGTATTCTCCTTCACTCACCTACAGACAACGCTGTGAGAAACTTGGTGCTGACCCACTTTGGTTGCTTAGACTAAAGTTGAACCTGACGCTGCTGTATAAACTCACACATTCGGATGCGATCACCACAGTGTTCACCATCCACTCACATTACAACCCTCCATATAGTCTAAGAAATAAGGGCCCCACCTTGCCAACCCTGATATCCCTGAAAAATGTAAGTGCAAACTTCTCCTCTCTAAGGTATTCCTACATTTAGAATAAACTTCCGAATGGAGTCAGAGCCGGTAATAACATTCAGCGTTTTAAAAATGTTTTGGCAGCTACCCCGCTGTGTTACTCCCTCTCGAAAACAGCCCGCTTTAAAGAGTTCGTCATATGGTTTACTCGCACGATCATTTAGCAGTTGACCTACTGCGCGCTGACCAAACCGTTTGGAACTCAACATTATTTTAATAACATGCGTTTATTCATGCATATCCCCAGGCAGCACATCCTCATTTTAAATGGGGCGTTCCTGGGGCAAAATGGGGCTGTATATAGAAGTTGGTTTTTCACGGTAAGTACCCCATAATCTGAGATGCTGCACATTTCTTTCTATATCTCTACTTCAACTGTAGGTGTCAGCGCCTACATTTTGATGTGTGATACTGTCGTATTGTTTTGATGCATCACTTTTTCATACACGCTTGTGCCCTGTGCAATTTGACTTTAAATGCCGGTAAGTTACAGTGATATGTATCTGGGTATCATCACACAACATAAATTACATTCGGGAGAAGATAGAACACTGCCGTTCAGCGTCAATTATCCTTCAAAAGTGGAAGAGGTTTACGCAGCTGAATAAGTGTTTCAGATGTGGGCGAGCGTTAAGATGAGATCACCGGAACAGTTGTCTACATTTTGTTAAAACGAATGCTTCATCTTCTGGTTTGATATATGATTTCCGTATTCCATTCTGCTTCCATTATTAAATGCAATTTAAGCATTCATGAAGAGCCGCTAGTAGATGTGGTGAACCCAAGCAATGTCAACGCCTCTATGTCATAAAATTTCCCCACAGGACCAGCGCGCTCTTTCATTACCCATCTCGGAGGTGGACGTCAACGTGATGGTGCAGACAGGTTAGAGTGACATTCGTTATACAGCGATGCCTCACTGATTCTTACGCGAAAGCTTTCAAGCTAAAGCAAAATTTGTTACAAGAATTCTGCGGTGCGCAAACGGACGCTACCGCTAGGATGACATGCTTTGGCACTGGCTGGCCGACTGGGGAAAGGTTTGTTGACCGTTTTCACTCGCACTAACATCAGAGCTGCTGTTAAACTAACATCATCCAAAGAGGAACTGGATGTGTGCTATCAGTTTCACGCAACAGGGAGTGCACAGGACAAGTCATTCGCAGCTTCTGAATATGAACTACCAACTCCACCAGAAGCTGTGCTGAGGCATGTGACTTCAACGCTGATCTCATAAACTATGCCTTGGAATGTTCGCCATCGATTTCTCAAAGTTCTCCAAGGCTAATGGCAACCTTCTCAACGGCATCCGTTGCTGAGTGCTGCAGTGTGCGGACATTTAGCAGTGAAGCTGCATGGCTATCAGCTATCAACCGACTTTCTGGCAAGAATCGCCGTCAAGTCACCAATTTGATTACGCTCTCCTGAGTGTGTTTCTCACAAATGCGTCGAGAAATATACCATCATTATTATTATTACTTTATTTCCAGATGTTATGCTCGCTTTAGACAGAGGTTTCGCGTGCATTGAAGCAATCGTTCAGGCACTAACCGAGACAGTACAGTTGGGGGAGAATCGGGCTGCTACGATATATAGACAGGCTGAAGATGTTGCTTTCAAAACAATATCTTCAACCGGCGAGCTACATTTGTGCAAACAACAGCTGGAAGATGAGCACTACTACAACGCCACTGTATTCCAGTTGTCTCGAATAGGTGGTATGGACCTTCGTGATCTCCTACGTCATGTACTGCCCTCGGTGTTCAGCGTGAACTTCTCGAGGTAATTTAATTGCAGNGCTCTCCTGAGTGTGCTTCTCACAAATGCGTCGAGAAATATACCATCAATATTATTATTACTTTATTTCCAGATGTTACGGTCGCTTTAGACAGACGTTTCGTGTGCATTGAAGCAGTCGTTCAGGCACTAACCGATATAGTACAGTTGGTGGAGAACCGGGCTGCTACGATATATAGACATGCTGAAGATATTGCTTTCAAAACAATATCTTCAACCGGCGAGCTACATTTATGCAAACAACAGCTGGAAGATGAGCAGTTGTCTCGAATAGGTGGTATGGACATTCGTGATCTCCCACGTCATGTACTGCCCTCGGTGTTCAGCGTGAACTTCTCGAGGTAATTTAATTGCAGTGGGATACATGGAAAGTATCAAGCCAGCAAA
Source organism: Paragonimus westermani (assembly GCA_008508345.1). Classification (NCBI taxonomy): domain Eukaryota; kingdom Metazoa; phylum Platyhelminthes; class Trematoda; order Plagiorchiida; family Troglotrematidae; genus Paragonimus; species Paragonimus westermani. The sequence continues at coordinate 5,578 of QNGE01003257.1, read as the reverse complement.
CTGAAAATCGTGAAAGGTGTCATAGGCAGGAACTCTGTGTTCAGTCGTACTGATTACTTTCAGACATTGTGTATCACTCTTGCGTCGCCGGAGCGACGGGGAAAGAGGTATAATGGGAGATTGGAAAGTGACTGCATAACAGACGAGACCAAGAAGGTGGATGGAAACGTAGGATTAAAACTGACGCTATTTAAATGTTTTCTTAATGTGTTATGACTTTGAGACATATGTGTACACGCATGTAGATTGACATGTTGCTTTGAACGGATATATGTAAATTTTTGAAAAACTTTTTTTAAGATCTGTATGGAGCGCACCAGTTTCCACCAAAGATTTAGTAAACTGAAATAATGTGACGGCAATTATCAGCGTCTGTCACCTGAACAAAATAATGTACATTATCATGTTAACCATCGTCGCCATTTTCAAATCTCGGTTTTCAGATCATTAGAATGCGTGCACTTAAATTGTAATTCAACGGATCAGGTGAGACGGATTATTACTTATAAGTGTGTTTTCGGGGGAAAACCACATTCACATTCAAACTGTTATATCCAGTGTGGCACCTCAACCATGAGTTGCCTTCGGGAGATATGTTATCGCTTGTTGCTCAGTAACTTCAACTGTATGTTTGAGCATTTTTATCCACGTGAACAGTCACACTAAGCTATGCCTCTTCACTGAAGTCCTCGTTTACAGTATCCACTCAGTTACCTTGCAGATACTCGTCAAAGATTCGCAATCTGTATGGAAAATGAAGATCAGTGAGCGAGGTTCCCATATGAAATACCAACGTAGTGCATGGGAAAACGACAATTTGTTGAATCCAACGACCGTGTTTCAACTTTTTGATGACGAACAATAAATGTGCATGCTTTTCTGATGTTTCAGTCGTTGTTGGTTTTCGTGCATTGGCAGGTCGCCCAGTTGACTAGGGGGCTTTATGTCCTACCTCATTTTCACTCACCACCAGCCCACAAAATTCCCCCGGGTCCCCTTCGGTGACCATATGAGACGTGCCGCTTTGATGCGTTGCCCAAATTTCTAGGTGACGTGAACTTGGCGTTCAATAATAAATCAAGCAGAACGACATCATGTGAGCTTTTCACCACACGCACATTTCATGCGGCCATCCAAGCCGTCGACTCACTTCTACGTTTTCTCGAATAAATCACAAGTGCAAAATACCACAACAATCAGTAGACAGGGTTATATATTTCAATAAATATAACAAAAATAATAATATCGCGTGAAGTCTTCGTCGAAAAATTCCACACACAATTTGTTTGTGTTAGTAAAAAATATAGCCCCACAATTTCTCATCTAACGTGTGAAATAACATTCTTTTTCCGATCCCCACAAATATCTATTTTGCGAAGAAATTTTTCTACGAAAGATGGACGCACAGACTTTTGTCTTGGCTGCACGGTTCGTGAAAGCTTCAGCTTTTTGACATTTTCCAGCAATCGAAAAAATCCTGCGCTGGACTCTGTCCAATCGTTCGCTGGACTGAGATTTTCCGACCAGCCTCGCCGGAGCTGACCTACCTTGAAGTTTCCGGGACGTCAATTTTATCCCTTAATGGCGGTGCACGCCATAGATTCGTTTAGACATTCTCTCCAGAGCGACCCTGAACTATTTGAAAAAAATTCACAAAGTAAAATAGTGTGACATCCCATTTTTGGATTAAATATGTGAAGCCGGTAAACGTTCTTCTTCTCTGTTGCGTGTGTAAAAGTTTCATAAGGACAGAGATTTGATTTTGATCGCGTTCTGTTTGACAGCAGGGATGAAAATTACCCGCAGGGAGTGAAATCTCCCGTTAGACGGCGATGAAATGAGAAATCATTGAACACTGGACGATATTCCCGTGGTATCGCCCAGGACTGTGAAGGTCATCGAGTTTCATGACAGACAGCATCAGGAAAGTTAAAAAGATTTGTTTTAGTCGACCGTAAATCAGTTTGTCCTTCATTTGGCGCCGAGATCGAAATTGGCGACGGTAGGTGTTGTGACGGTATAAATGTAGTATCTTATGAAGAATTTTTTCACGTGTGATTAGTATTTGACCGAGGTTATGGATTATTTACAGGGCTTTAAAGATGTCTCTGAGGATCGCGAATTTGCTAGCTTCAGTGAGTTCAAAATTTGCTTAGATCGGTACATAAAGGATTAAAATGTTCTGTATGTGCTCGGTTCAAGCAAGAAATCAGGCAGTGGGCGCTTGAAGTGTGATCATGTGACTGTGATCGCCGTTGAGTTTACCTGTTAGATGGCACTCCGTTGTATAAAACACAAGCGACGTAAGAGTGAAAGCCGTGGAGTACGACGTGTTTAGTGAGTTCAGATCACATAATTTCCATTGCACAGTTCCCGCGATACATGCTGCCAATCACGATTTAACGTGGTTAAGAGTAATACCGTGTTGGTTGTCAGCTCTTCCACGTTGGAACACAATCACGACCTAACTGCATTGCTGTACGATGCCCATCCAAGGATTCGTCGGCTCACAGACAGTGGAGTGAACGAATCGAGACGTCTTTTCGAGTACAACACGCCAACTGCTGAGGCGAAGCAGTATGCTGCGGACGTTTATGGCAAGTATATAACTACCATGGATATTTGCAACATCCGCCATCGGTTGAAACCGCCAGTGATAAGTAAGTGGGTTAGTGTGCACTAATGTAGCAGAAAATCTGCCACAAACACTGCATCATGATGAGAAAAACGGCATGCTCTGTGTCATCAGAGACGACAACAATAGGTACACGCACAAATGTTTTGCACGCAGAGAGCAAGTTCGGTTATTCAGACGGTTCCCTGACGTGGTAAACGTCGATGTCACCCAAGGGACCAACCGCCACAAGTAGGCCCTCCATCACTCCACATTCTCTGCTGTATCCTGAAGCTGTATCAGTTCCTCGTTACAGACGGCATGGACCATGGACGACCCATGATGTACGCCTATGTACGAAGTGAGAAATACGCATCCGTGCGTCATTTGTTCGAAACATTCCGGGAGGTTATGGGGGAACACATACGTGCTAGAACTTTTGTGATGGATAAAATGGCGGCCAAAATGCAAGCAGCACGAGCAGTCTTTGGGTGCGACATTATGTTATGTTACTTCCGTGTTCGGGATGCTGTGGGGCAACATGTAAGTTAACATAATAAACCTTATAATCACCATTCAGACGAATTCTTTCAGAAGCCGATGTTTGTTTCATCGCATTGCTACTTGCGGTAACTCTGAAGATTGAGTGTTCACCTATCTCTATTTATTTCGAAGGTTCAACCGGGGTGTCGCAACAATACGGCGAACAGACCCAAGCTTTAGGAATTAACTCTTGTGCAATTGGCTATAAATAAAGCCAAAGTGGGCCATTCACGCACAGTCGGATTTTTTTCATTTTGGAAATCAAACAAACAACCGTCTGGAGAATGCGAATGGGAGACTAAAAAACGCACCCATCCCACAGATCACTTAGGCACGGCCATTGGTAAAAGTTGTTCCCACAGCGAGTGGCTAATGCGGGAGTTTAAAACGCAGTGCACCTACGGTTGCGACCTCCGGGATTTAGTCAGCGTAGACGTGTACGTTAAGAATATACTCTCTCGGCTGACAACGTTCGCCAGTCAGTTGGTGTTGAAACATCTCAAGGGGCGTGCTTCCGTTCTGCACTTTAAACGGTTGGAGGAGTTCATGGTAATCGTAATTGATGTAACATCAATTGATAGTTCCAAGTAATTCACGAAGGCACAGAACATACAGTGAACATCAATGACGGCATGTGCGAGTGCAAATTCCATAAGTCCATGTGGTCACCATATATTCATATGCTGTCCGTATTCAAAAAGCACACACAGCACGTTGTTGTTAACTATGACCGTATTTGCTTTAGGCCACTTACCAATCCATCGACGATGGCTCGCTGAATACAATCTACCAAAATCGGTGTGTTCCACCGAGAGATCACGGTCGCTGGTAGTGATACATTTCAACTGGATTACAAAATTTTGCATCACGGGTTAGCCAAGCTGCACGATGTAAGCCCCCTGACAGGAAGCCGCGTTTTCAAGGTTATCATAGCTTTCACGCACCAGTCCATTGAAACAGCTAAGGCGGATTCACCATACACTTCCCCCTTCTTTCCTCCTGGAATGCAAAACAGCCAAGGTGGAAGAAGAATGTTCACATGATGGTGCCCTGTGAATATTGTGGTAACCCCGTCAAAACGAACGGTCATCGGTGCGATGGGGACCAGCTATTTTTCCACCTGGAGCACATGAATAATGCTGACATCGCACTGTCTCTTCTGCACAGGGCAGTCACAACCCCCCTCGCCAGGTAAGTTATATCATTAACCATGCAAGTTCAGCTGCATCGACTTCAAAAACTGTACCACCTCCAATGTTGAAACGCAGAGACCGTGTGCAGCTCCACTAGTCATTGATGATACCTCTGAAGATGAGTTTTGCGTTGTTCCCCCACGCAAGCGGGTCCGAGTGAAAGTGTTGGCAAATGACTACACGGAGGTCAGTGTGAACAGTAAGTGATCCCCCAAATAGCATGTTACAAGTCGTTTAACTGTAGATCATTGTACACAGCAAGTGGAAGACTTCTACTGGAGGGAAACCGAAAGCAGGAAGGCTTCGTGAATTCGGACGGAATATTCCAAATAATGATAACATGTATATGTAATAGACGTATTCTGACAATTCAGTATCATTTTCACGTCGTAAATGTAAGGCACACGTAGGCTGACCGTCGAGCATGGACGTCAGTGTGTCCAACCATAGGTGGCGGCGTTGTGACTGTAGGGTGCACGTAGGCTGACTGTCGAATGTGGCACCCCGAAGTGCTTCATGCGGCACAATGCCTCACTTCTCGTGAAACCTCTTTGCTTTTCTGAAGACGCATGAAATTCTATATCCTCGGTGGTCATTTAATTGCAAAAGCTTGTCGGTTTCCTTGTTACTTTAATGCCAAAGCTGCTTACGCCCGATTACGGTGGGCGGTATATCCTGTATGCAGATCACGCCGAAATTTGCCTGCATTATGTTTAGAAGTCATCAGATGCAATCTTATCTACTTATCCACGACGCCTTCAAATTTCATTGGTTTTCAGTTACACGTGGGATGATCAAAAACACTCGAACCTATCAACTGTCGGTACGTATTTCAGGGAATATCGAGCGCAAATGTTCAAGAAAGATTATCTACAACGTACACGGTGCATGCTTAATAACCATTCGTTACTAACTCCTTCTATCTACAAAACTTTAGCTATCTCGTCAACCTATTTCGCTATTAAATTAGCGCAATTTCTCGGCGTCCTTGATAAAAATCTTTTACGCGCTGGAACAAAAAATTTCACACAAAACAATGGGTATATTTTATACTTTCCTAAATATTTGGTCTACAGTCACTCACATGATATTTCAAACGCACATATTGATCTTACACCAACGACAGCATTCACTTCCTGCAAATAAATTTTAACATTACTGTTTAATTATTTGGTTTGTATCGTTTGTAAATATCTGCAGTGAACGCGCATAAACCAGCGTGCTTCTC
>QNGE01003256.1:23321-81814 GCA_008508345.1 Paragonimus westermani | reverse complement strand
AGTTCTGCTACAGCGAATATACCACCGAGCTACCAAGTTGGTGACTGGACTCCAGAGCAAACCATATGAGGAGAGGATTGAAAGTCTTAAGTTGTTTGACTTCTGCTATCGCCGCATCAGAGGCGATTTGATCCTTACATACAACATATTACACACACCGAACCACCCGCTCCAAAAACTGTTTGTCCGGCGAGAACCGCGAATTAGCAGGACTCACGATTATTTGCTAGCAGTACCGCACTCGCGAGGGAACAGCCGGAGGTACTTCTTTGCAGTCCGCGTGTGTTTCGCCTGGAATTCTCTACCCCAAGATGTCGCTCACTCACCCAACTTAAATATTTTCAAAACTAATCTAGACTCATTTTTATCTACACAACCAAATATCGAACCCCCACACAGTGCTTAAATTCTGTAAAAAAAACTCACAGACGCATTCTTGTTTTTCATTGTACGCACATCACATACTTCCATCCTGTGGTAATTGTAAAGCTGATTGCTTCTTATACCATTAAAACCTTGAATTACCTTGAATCAGCCATGTTCTGCACCACAACTGCAATGACGCTAGGTCCTGTCGTATATTTTGTAAACAGAAATTGATGTTATTGCCCTGGCGGAATGTGCAAACGATTTTGATATCGTCAGCAAACAGAAAGGGCTTGCCGTGTGTAATAACGTCGCGTAATCCACTCACGTACATTAAGAAGAGTAACGGACCCAGAACGCTTCCTTGGATCACCCCACTAGTCATTGGTTTTGTTGTTGAGCAGTGCTCTCCCATTTTGACTGTTTGAGTGAAACCTTCAGGGTATGACGACAGCCAGCTAAAAAGGGATCTTGTATGCCAAACGATGCTACTTTGACCAAGAGGCACTTATGAGGCACACGATCAAAAGCGTTTTACATGTCCAAGAGTGTGATATTTGCCGCATCTCCTGTGTTGACGGACGTCGATATATAATTTGAGAATTCAAATTGACATGTCATACAAGAGTGCCTACTAAGGAAACCTTGCTATGAAGAGTTTGTAAAGTTTTGCGTCCTTAAGAACTCGGCTATGTGCACTTTTATTATCGTTTCAAACATTCTCGGGCAGATTGACGTGTGGTTGATAGGACGCTAGTTACTAGCATCCTGCCTTGGACCACTCTTCTGACAAGGCATAATGATTGAGGTTTCCCACTGAGAAGGAAAGGTGCTGGATAAAAGTGACAGGTTGAACAAACTGAGTAAGAGGATGGGAATATTCTCGTCTGCCTGCTTGACGACCATTGGTGGGATACCGTCTGATCTAGGATAGATTGAGAGCTCAAAGCTCGCCAATTGTGAACGAACACTTCGAACATCGATTAGAACATTACTCGAAACCTTACCTGTTTTCGATGCGGCATTAGCAGGTAATGAGGTGCTTTCTATGCTAAATGAGGCGGCGAAATGTGGGTGGGGGAGTTTGCACATCGCTACAGAGTCATCGACAACCGTTTTGTCTTTGAGCGTAATAATTTTCATAGCAGGATCCCTCACGGGATTTCTACGTATCATCAGTTGCACTAGTTTCATACATCTCCGATCACTACGGAGCGCGAGTTTCTCTCCGTTTGTCGCGTCCGACCTTCTGTGTTCAAACATTTTGCCCAGTCGCATCACCAGGAAAAAGTCTAGTGTTTTTCCGCACCTCGAATTAAGCATTTTAAGTCTGTCAGTTTTATTCACAGTAAGGATTTTACCTTATACATACGAGTCGACACGTTTTGATTTAATGGGAGCCAAAACGTCGATACAAAACGCTAAATGTCTGAAAAATTCTCCAGCTGCTTTGCTTGGGTCTGATTTACGAGAGATGGTATTCCAATTTAAGGATTGTAGTAGAGAGAAGAAGGCATCCCAATCAATGAATTTGTTCGGACGGTAGAATACAACTATCGGTTTGATAGCCACACTGAAGTCGAACAGACATTTGACGACATTATGGGTATTATTGTAGAACAGATATCTCTACAGACGAAGTACCTGTGGTAAATATAAGATCTAAAATATGCCCCTTTCTGGTGCGCGTTAGAACATGCTAATTCCAATCATTCAGTTGAATGCATGAAAGGAATTCGGCCTGTTTTTCTGGAGCAGAGAATGAAATCCAGGAGATATTAGACACGTTAAGGTCCCCGCCTATTAGTCTGTGTTCGTGAGGCATGTTGTACACGATTCATTATCTCCACAAGGCTATCAAAGTCATTGCTCGTAGCATCAGGCGGTCTCTATGTGCATCCCACAAGTGGCTCGCGAGAACCAACAGAGACCACTAACCACAATGAGTCTTCGAGTTTATGGCGAATAAGCTCATCAAGTGTTAATGTGGAAAATTGCCCTTTCAGGTAAATGATGTATCCACCTCCTCGTCCTGTGAGACGACCCCTAAGTTCAGGAGAGCACCACGTCTCACTTACGAGAATGATATGGGGACTGGATGGAAAGACAAAGGATTTGAAAATGTGCATCCTACTAATCAACGTTCTTGCGTTCACGGGTAGTAAACTCACAAAGTTCTTTTTGTCAGATACAGCAGATAACTGCTAAAGAACTTCATTACGGATGTGGTGATGGGTTGCGAAATACCAAATGGAAAGGCCTGATCTAAGGAATGTACCAAGTTTCCGCTTATCTTCAAATGGATGTCGTAAAAGTTTTGCTCCACGATAGGAAGTGCTGGAAGAGTGCCATTATGGAGGGATTGCAAAGTGGGACTTGGGGAGAGGAACCAGGTGGCGGTTGATGAAATATCAGGGGGTGCACTGGTTTGGCATACATTTGTGTTGTTGACATTATAGGATGATGATGTACTTGTCGAGGTATACATACTGGGAACTTGGTCCTAGAAGCACTCAGATTTTGGTAGAAGGATGAGTTACTACGAGATATCGGATAATGAATGGTAACGGTGACCCCTGGTGCAGTAGTAGGTTGACCTGAAAGCAGTGGTAGAAAAGTTGTGCAGTTCTACATGCGAAACATTGTTCCTTGGAATGTGGTTTTTGAAACCTGATTCATGACGCCTGTAAAGTTATTTTGGCTTACTATTACATTGCAAATCCGAAATACTGTGCTCTGGTCAACACCTTACAGGTCTTCCTGCTGAATTAGAGCATTTCTCAGGTGTTTTGGACTTACCGTTGGTGTTTCCGACTACTCCATATAACGGAGAGATATTCCACTGATAAGAAGTGGATAGCCCTGATTGCGCAGCCGCGTCGTTACCAGGGACATTTAAACTGCTTTTTTCAGTGTTCTGAGTAACTATGAGTGTCTTAGGTCTAGGACTTTTTCTAGTCAAGGCCTCGGTTTACGGAGGGATACGTTGAGCACTAGAGGGTATATTTTTAACTAAAACCGTGAGCTTTGTTGCGGATACTTGAGGACGCCTGGCGTTATCAGAGTTAGACGTGATTTGTTTTCCAGTGTTCACTCGGACCGGTAACGCAACGGCGTTTCCAGCAGCAAATTGCCGATTCAGATAACTCGTGCAGCAGTCAAGATCTACAGCGAGATCAATGAGATTGTTGACTGTTTTATTCTCGGGGAATATTGGCTGGCAATATTTCCCTTTGTAGTGGCGTCTTTTCACCGAACACTTTTATGGACTTGAAATTTGTGCCACGCCTGAGTTGCTCTTGTCTTCTGACAAATTCGTTTGCTACAAGTTCACTTGCGTACTGTAGCAACAATGGACAGTGCTTCTGCTGTACTTTCTTGCGAAGTCCTAAACAGTAGCACTCTTGCTCTTCCATCTTACCGGCTTTGAGTAGGATCCTTTTAACCGACCACAGAGGAATTCTGTCGGGTACGTTAAACACCATCACTTTGCTTGCACAGTGTAATCGCTTGAGCAATTCTGTAGCTTCACTATCAATAACCGTTCCGGCGGCTACGAGGTATTTGTGACTGGGGGTGGTCTGATGGCGGTTGTTACTTGAGGCATTCATAATGCACAATAGCGGATCTAATTTGTGCGAAATTTCAGCAAGCTCCTCGTTTCTACTGTGTAGCTTCTCTATCCCAGCCTCTAATTCCCTCGTTTTTTAGCCTGATCTACGAATACACTGGTAATGGAAACTGAACATGGTTTAGTGTTGTTCCTTTCGTGTGATGTGATACTATTTGCTGTTAAGACTGCCGTTTCAGCAGCGGTCTTGATCTCATCTGCGATAGCGGGGGTGGGACAGGTGTTGACTGAACAATCTAACGGTTTTACACCTTTTCTCACCGTCAGCACGCTCTTTTTCACAAGGATGATCGCTTGGCGACTGGCAATTTCTGGGAATTGGCTGATTTAGCGGGCATTCCTATATGATGTTCAACTTTTATCAATGGGTTATGTTCAAAATGTATCAAAGCAAGCAACGATGGCAAAATACAACAAACACCTGGATGTACGTCATTCGGGTTTATTCAATTTCGCAGAACGCATTACTTTGCCAGTAGCTAAAACAAGACGTTCGGTAGGTTGAAGCAAGCGTACATTCTTTATTGCTGCTGCTCGATTGCATTTTTGTAAACTAAGTACATCATCTCAGCTTGAGTATTGCACTTTCATTTTACTTTTTCTTTTTGATTATTTCTTTAGTTCAAATCATTAATTTTTTGTTCCATTTTCATGTTTGCGGTCCGCGTGCATCACATCTCAGAGTACAGACTCAGAATCATTGAATATTCTGCAGAGGATTTTTATGCTGGGAAAAATGTGTTCGAAATTTTTCCTAAGAGAATATTTTTATGTTCAGAACAAAGTTATACATGAAATCAAACCATTAAGAATACAAATCAGTTTAAAGGAGGCTTGGAAACTTCTATGACCTTAAGGAATATCATGTTTGTTTTCAAACTGCGTGTCTGACAACGATCTCCTTGAAAAGTGTCTCAATAATATCTGCGTGAAAACCCTTAAATAACGCGTATTACCACGCCAGGTGCCCTCCAAATTTCTCATGCTTTCAAGCTCGTCACCGGACGTGCCGGTGTAGATCACGACGCCTATTATTGAATCCAGTAGGACAGATATTGTATATGATTATCACTTAAACTTGCATGTTAACAAGAAAACATGCGCGTTGACAACACATAATTACCCGTGTATACACGCAAGTTCGAAGTTGTTCGACCATTTGGGCACGCGCTCACGCCACGTGAAAATGTGGTCATCTTTATTTGCATCCTGATTACTGTGAAAAAGTAACAGACGCTGAAAATGTTAGAAAAAGTCATAGCTAGCCTGCACACCTGACGGTTGTATGAAGGCTTCGTGTTATCCTACGTGTTTCCTCCCTTATCTTAAACCCTTCTATTATACCATATAGCAAATTTCCGGTGCTTCTAACCATCCGCTCCAAACAATATATCGGCCGCATAAACCAGGTCGATATCAAAATTTGGTAGTAAAAATATACTAGGAAAAGCTGTTAGTCGGTCCACTTTCGCACTGTATACTAGCACCGTAGATTTTATTAACTGACAAAATCACTGTCTCCAGGAGTAAGTTTGCGCGCACGTCAGATGAGATGAAGTTAGAGGGTGAATCCGAGGGATGGTCGGGATAGAAAAGCGTGGGGCATGGTTCCATCTCGGCCGACTTGCTGAAAGCAGGTGACTATTGAATAAGCAGAACCTCAGTTGCCTCATAATTATAGGTAAGGAGTTCTGAGTATCCCGTTAAAGAGGATATGGGTGCTTTCGACCTGGTCCGGGGGGCCCCGCATCCGAATAATTTCTTAGGGCGTTCAGTAATAGGTCCTGAAAGTGGTACCGGGCGAACCCTGCGGTCGGTACGTATAGCTGCCGTTCGCCGACTTCGACAATAGCTGCATGCCAGGTACCAGGCGCCACCTCCTCTAAGAAGTAATGTATTTCGTGGAGTCCATCCTCCTTTCACCGTACGCTACATTGATGATTCGAGCCAAGATAACGTGCACATGGGACGTTAAGTGTGAAATAGGACAACCAGATATACCGGCTTTCAGATGTAACATGATAACTTCTAGATTTTCATCTACCGTTCTACACTCGTCGGGTGGCGGCCACTTGGCTTAAGAAATGTCTCCTTTTTCTCTGGAAGTTGCGTTTTTTGAATCCCCTAAAGGTTTCATCGGTCTGAAAGTAACCAGGGGATGGTCGTAATATCATATAGCCTATGGAAACTGGTTGTGACGTTGCCGCTTGTGCCTAGTGTCCCGCCAACTTTCATTATATCTACCGCATGAGGTTCAGTAGTCAAAACCATGCCCATCCAAGATGGTTCGCGTCCTTCTTCTACCTCGCGGGTTGGTCAACGTGCCCACTGTTGACCCAGGATGCCTAATGGTTGTTCCAGCAGAACTTAGTTTCCTCGCAATGCCTATCGATAGACTGGGTCCATGATTTCCGCGTCTACAAACAAATAGCGTCTATAAATTCTCAGCCCGTCAAACAATCGAACGGAATCCAAAAGGAAGACGGTCGTACTGACTAGTTTCTTATTAATGGGGTGCTGATGCACAAGAATAGTGTGATGAACCAAATAAGGGAGGATGAAAACAAACCTCGATACTGAATTCACCAAATATACAAGTTTCGAGGTTAACAGTTCACGTGAGGACCACCAAATGCGTGTCACGAAATGGCGAAGCAATGAAGCGCTATTGTAACCACGGTAAGCATAAACAAGGGTTAGGCAATGGAAAGTAAGGAGGAAAAAATTGCACAGAAACAAGTTTCAACAGGTAAACGATATCAAGATTCAGTAACACATCAAGATTACCAGTCGCAAGAAAAATGATTTGTCATGTGCGTAGCCTGAATTGTCATGTCAGTCCTTGCAAGAGACTTGTAGTCATTACCGAGAAGAATTCAGCTATAAGGGGATAATCAACAAGCAGGGAATGAATATAGACGGAGAACGTGGTCAGAAACGTTCCACACACACGTAATATCCACCAAATGCTCAATGCAAGCGGCCATTTCAACACCTGCTAAGTTCTACTCCTCACACGCAGTACCAGAAGTCAGCCTGCCGAAGAGGCCTGCGCACATGAGATTAAAGTTGCCTCGAAGAGTTACGCAGTGTCCGAGGATTGTGGTAGTCTGTCTGTCAGCAATGTATGTTCTTTACCTCCATTCTAGGGAAGTGGTCGGCGCACGATGAATAACGCTGACAATGACGTGCGATAGGTGAGACGCCCTAACATTTATCAGCGGGGACTTTCCGAGTGAAAACAAGACTGGGTCTCTGTTCGGGGTTGTGAGTAATTCAGCACTGACGTAGACTGCCAGTCTCACAACTATGACGGCAAGTTCATCCTTGCGAGAGATGGAGGTCCTACCTCTGGGTCAGTTATGTACGGCCTGAGCCATGTCTCCACTAAACCTATGATCCAGGGCCTCTTTTGGTTGACAAGCTGTCGCAATTCTTGCAATCTGTTCTTTAGAGAAAAAGCATTAGTAAACGTACACCACCGGCTAGGTATGCGTTCCTGCGTACCCTTATCTGGGCAGTGGCTGCTTTCAGATGAGTAACGAGTATTACCTGAAATAAGCTAAACCCTTCGAGGCCGGTCGAACCAGGTTTTTTGGTTGTGCGTAAGGTGGTATGCTACTGATGACCTCTGGTATCTTGGCTACAATTGTCGTGATAGGAATCATGCCAACAACAAGCATTCCACGCTCGGACCATGGTCTATCTGCTTGAAGTCGGAGCCCAGGTAGAAAGTTGTTTTTCAACGTATGCCATCTGTGAAAAACAATAGATATCTTTTGTGAGGAGGGTGAACCGCAATAGTCTGCGGGTTGAGATGAAGCCCAAGTGTGCTAAGCATGGAGAGCGTTGAAGGGACCATGCTTTGCAGTCACTTATGTCGAACTTCCGTTTTGGTGGTATAAACTCCCGCCGGTCAGTGTCGTGCTTGTAAGGGAGCAGCGCGTCCGCATCATCCAGATTCAGTACGCCGTGTACAACAAAACCACGCCTCCGACCTTATTGGGAACTTATGAAATCACGATATTCCGTCCGTCGAGTCCCCCTAACCACCCAACGTAAATCGGGTTTGGCTCTTAGGCAGGAACCACTAAGTCTGTGTAGGGAAGATTCCGTTAAGAGAACCTTCTCAGCGTGTTCTATGTGGTCCAGAGTGCCACGGACTGGCCGTGGAGGTCCGCAATGATGACGCTTGCCAAGCTTGGGTAGAATGATCTTATATTCTTCGCGCAGCTTAAGCAGATCGCACAGAGGCCTCAATTGCAACCAACCATCTTCTTCCTAATTAACCAACGTGTTTGCACTTTCTTCAGCGTTATAGATAGTGAGATTATGTCTAGAGAACTCGGGAAAGTGGCTAGGAATGGACATACTTGTGCCTCATGTCCTGAGGTAGAAGACAGTTGTGTGGATGCGACATTTAGCTAGCGGTATAGAGTTTTCCTGGTCCATACTGACAAGCCACTAGGACGCACCAGCTTGCTGCGACAAATTCACAATGCGTTCACCACGCCACTGTTTGGTTTGTTCCACCGAGGCTGCTTCACTGGCTAATGAAGGTGGCGGACAACTTTGGTTGTGAACATGTAAGATGGGGTCGGCTGGCGTTACTGTATTGGGGATATATGTTATAGAAGGTGATCAACTGACTGAATTGCTTGTTCTGTCTTTGTCCTGGATGGTGGTATCTTTAAGAATGTTTGCTGGGCATGTCACGCAGTAGTGCATCAGTGCCACACTGAGTAAGCCTCAGAGCATCAAATAAGAGTCTATGGTGAACTTATATTCGTCTTTGCAGTGGACTCTGTAGTGACAGACGTCACAAGCCATGATCTAGATGCGGGGCCCCACTATCTTTAGCAGCAATGTAATCTACGAAATTTATAAGGTGTGTAAGAGCAGCAAGATGAACAAGTCTAAGGAAGCTTGTCAATCGTACTGTCTGGTGAATCTTTGTGGTAACACAAGGTACAGCAGTGTTGAGGCAATGGACGATATATGGATGGCAGCAGTGCCATGCGAGGTACTCCGAGTAGCCAGAGCAACTGGACAGTTTCTGATCGTTCTGCGTAGGAGGTTTGTGGTAGTAAGACCCTACTCCCTTTCTGTTCAGAATCAGTCGAGTCAAATCAGACTTTCGCGATATACATGAAATCTTGTCTAGCAGTCCATCCACTTCCCCGCAACAGTCCGAGTTTTCAGGTCCCCTCTATTCCGGTAAAATTTCTCACAAACTTTTCCGACTCCATTTACGTCAAATAATTGAGAAATTCTTCCTATCTTTGTCATCCACACTCCACTTCTTCTCAGTGTGACCTTAACTATCAGGCCAGAGATCACATTTCAAAGTGAAAATTGCTGCAATTTCTCAACTTCATCAATTTTTAAGAAACGTGATGACCACTTTTCAGAAGCCTTTGCGTCAGATGCTTCCTTGTGGATTGAATTTTTTTTACCGTCATGTTTATATTACTGCCTCATTTCCGTGGATGATGTATTGTACAATTATCAGTTGTGTGCTGTGTGTATTTATTTTGCATCGCTACACACTGTGACCATTGGCTGTGCTCATCTGAGCGTGCTTCTTGCAGATGCGTCGATAAATGTGTGATTATTGTTAGATCAGAACAATATGAACGGTAGGCTACTATGGAGTATTACGTGACGTTTCAATCCGCCATATGCTAGCCGCCAGGGCAGAGTCCGCAAGCGGCTGATGGCGTCCTTTTGGCGAGCTGCGAACGCGGTTTTCGCAGAAAAGACTGCAGGAAGTGAGACTGCTGAGATTAATATTTGTGTTAGAACGAATCCTTATTAATCACCCTAACATACTGTTGATATCTGATGGTACCGGTTTATTGTTCTTCGTCAAATGGCTTAGTAATTCTTGGAGGTCATGCGGGGCTAAAATTTATGGAAACCTTTAGACCTTTGCACGATGGGAAAAGGACGTTTTCTTAGCGTCGGTACTTTGGAAGAAATGAATAAAGGAATATCTTCTCACCCCTCAGACTCGGAAAAAGCGATTAGTTTAGAAGAACAGCATTCGGATATGTGGTTTCGTCCTGCTGACAGCCGATGCAATTCCGAGACAGCCGTGTGATAGTGTCATTTGCGACCATTCTCAAAAACCACTGACATCCATTTGAAATCCTGCAACAGTGAAAAATAGTATAAAGTCCGTACATGGAGGGAAGCTGGAAACTTCACTATACATGTTCCAGCGTCAAGTTTGTTAGTATCCTTGTTGAAAGACAATGCAATCACCATAAGTTCGTGTGTCTCCGTTTTGATGACATCTTTAAAGTACCGCAAAACTGGGCAGTCTTGGGTTAGTTGGTTGTGCACTTTACCCCAAAAATTGCTATGCATGCATCCATGAGACTTGAAAAATTAAGCTAGCGCCAGCAGTAGATTGTTCTTGCGAAAATAGTTAAAATATCTCGAACACGAAATCAGTACTCTAGGAACTTATTCGACGTATTTCACTTTTTTGTCAATGCTGTTCACTCACAACTGAGAAACCGCTGGAAATCTGGTCGAACAATGGATTGTAATACTTGAGAGCATATTTAAACTACTGACCGTTTTATTTTGGAACATCCATAAAGCCCATCCTTCGCGAGAGCCATAGATACTGTCGTTTCAACCTTCGGCTTAATAAAATCCGTGTGATCTCCCTCATTTTCACGCTATCTGTTCATGGATGGGTCGAGTGCGGTAGCCTCTCCGTGTAGTCAAGCAATAAACCAGACCATGTGCAGTAAAACAACGGGTCATCAAGTGAAGATATCCAAAGAATGAGTTCCACTGCAAATTTTGATCGTACGATCTTGCGGAAGGCCGTCCAATATGATCAGCAACTCAAGCAGATCTTACCAAATTAAAACGAAGAGTAGCCATAAAGGACCTAGGCTACCAATTAAGGGGTGACTTTGCAGCCGACAGAAAGCAACTGAAGGTCGGAATGAATGTATATTGATCGGTTGACGCAGTTGGTAAAAGCGACTACGACCACCGTTACTCAGATGATAACGTCGCTGCACGAGTTGCACGTTAGGCTACACCTGAGGCTCTTCATCCAGGCGTAGATTCCCTCCTCGTGAAGGGACGGAAAGCAACAACACAAATGAAAAGGAGGCTTACTAGGTTAACGGTTAGTGATTGAATCTGCACTGTATTAGCTTGTTTCGATTATGGAAGTTGAGGATGCCTGCGCAGGACTGCCACTCCATATGACCTGCACTCTACAACTTCTGGTTCCACCCTCACACTACGTAGCTGGGGCCACCCCGAAACACTACACTAGCAGGTGTGTGAGTGGAGGCCTATGCAGTGTAACCGGCAAGTACTAGTTAGCCAGACTCTGACACTAAGATCTGTGCTGAGAAGAAAAACATCGATCACGTAAAGCAAGGAGACCCTCAGTATAGGAACGTACATCATAAGAATCCACATAGGATGGGCAACTGAGAAGGAAGACCAAAATTCGGATCGAAAACCTAATGAGACCTACGTGCAACGCACAAAATACAAACTGAAGGTGATCAGTCGTTAATGGTGGTAAATAAAAAGATGAAACTAAAACATTCACGCGCCTGGCCCACTTATAGTCATTTAGCTGGCATTCTGCTATGCTTACTTTCACGACCGAACACTTCGAAGCCGTCTATGCACTCTGCTTCATTCGTCGCATCGTCAAGTGGTCAAGTCAGAGGGTTTGTGTCCACCACGCCTACTTCGCATAACACGCGTCGGAATTCTCAGCCTCTCAGCTGTCGTTCGTTGGTCCATCGAGACCCGTTTAATTAATATGCCTCCAAGTAGTCTGCTTCATGTCCAGTTTCTTCTTAGCTTTAACCTCGATGCTAAAACGTAAAAGACTTGTATAACAAGCTGGTATCGCAGCTTCTGACCAACAATATTTTGTTCTAACGCATTCATCCGCCAGTGCAAAAGTTGCCAGGTATCTGCCAGCTGAAGAACCCTAGTGCTTCAGACTGTCCGCCAATCGATTATACATGATACCTCTCAAACTGTGGAGGGTCTGATACCAAACACCCCGTTCATACAAAGGATGCCCTTGCTTGCTTTTCAAAGTCGTAAAAACATAACTGCAAATCAGACAAGTAGAAATGTTGTCTTCTATAGGCTTGGGTTCGCCCATGCCCGTCTCTCAGTATGCCCAGAAGTTTACACAAGTTAACGACACCAAACTTTGGTGATACAACTGGATTAACGTTCGTCGGAGAGGTGAATCGTCGCGCGCATAGTTCGAATGGTCGCGTCAGTCATTGCAAGAATATATCTCAATCTCTTCCAGAAAGATTTTGAGTGTAACAAAAAGTTGGATCAACAAGAAGGGCGGAGGTGTATGCAGAAAGCTTGAACACTGATTCTTTTTTAACGCCTGTGAGTCGTCAAAAACCGGACACGGGTAAGTACTTCATCCATCTCTCTGACGGGTTTTACCGCTAGCTCAATATATTCTGCCACTCTGTTATCAATTTAATCATACAGTCTCTGTTAACGGAGCGGAAAGTTTTGGGGCCGATGTCCAGTCATTTGCGAGAATCATCATTTGAACGTTCCGGCTTCCACCATCCTATTAGTCCGAAGAAGCTTAAGGCAAACACCATGTACAGAGACAACTACTGAAAGTTCATGCTGCTTTCCTTCACCTTTTGCACAGCCATTTAGATCAATTTGCAAATCAGGGCAATTTACTGCCATTTAAAAATGATCACTCATAACCCGTGGAACTCTTCGTCAGTTGAAAAGAGCGCATCTCCGGGTTATTTTTCTCTGCAATCTGACATGAATATTCTGGATATCTGAACCCCAACTAGGGCTTCTGTTCTGTGCAATTTTAAGTTGACATGAACAGAAACTGGGGTTGCTCCTTTCGTTATGTTTCCGTTTCTGCCGGTGTTTCGCACTGATTTTTCAAATAATATATGCACTTATTGATCGTGGCAGACGCTGGACTAGTTTTGTTTGGAAAGTGTTTGCCGGTTAACCGTTTATAAATGAGACCTACGGATAGTTGAATCGCTGGTCCATGGGAAGCCTGACTAACTCCTTTCAGATAACAGGCCCCGTATCTCCTACCCTTGCCTCAAAGGATAATTTGGCGAACATGGGGTATTTGGGCTACAGCGTGATACATGCGACAGACGGTGTCACAAACCGTGCGCACGAATAAATACGGGACTTTTCCAAATTTGCGGCAACTGTCCTGACCCGTAATTACTCCACATGGCACCACTGTCGACATCCTTTTTTCGAATCGATCCACTGACTCAACTCAAAATTCATCTTATGCCAAAACACCGACTAAACATCACAAACTCTCGAAAGCATGTGCGTACGCTCCGATTGTATGTCTTACACTAAAAAGAAGCCTGTCCGTGTGTTCATCACT
This sequence comes from Paragonimus westermani, assembly GCA_008508345.1. NCBI lineage: Eukaryota > Metazoa > Platyhelminthes > Trematoda > Plagiorchiida > Troglotrematidae > Paragonimus > Paragonimus westermani. The sequence goes on along the minus strand of QNGE01003256.1, from coordinate 68,393 downwards.
GACTGGCCTTAAAAACCACACCACGGCTTCCTCAAAGCTCCTATAGGGTGATGGAAACTCTCGGATACCACAAAAGTCAACTACTCGGAAGGATACAACACCAAGGAGGGCGATAGGTCCTTCACCAGGTGAGTGGCTGGAAGAAGGTTACAGGACATACATGAATTGTCATGTGCGCCAAATTCTCAATAGCCCAACAACTGTAGATGCGGCTCTCGCACGTGCAGTGCAACATGAAGCCTGCTATTGTGCACTACGGACAGCCTACAAAACCAATTCAATGCAGCTGGACAAATACAGCGTCCACACGAGGCCGCCACGAAAAAGAACAGAAGCATAAATACCCACACCATGAATCCGGCATACATGACCATAAGCATAGATCACCTGAAAAACAAATAGTGTTAAGTGTTCTGCAAAGCACTGAACTACCCCCGGCGACAAAACGGAGCCGGACGCACAAACGAATCATCCAAGACCGCTGCTAGTATAATTTTGGCACCAAAATATTTTAGATCTGGTATCGGTTTGTGTCGACACGATAGCTCGGAAGATGTCAGGTATAAATATCGTGGGAGATACGGCCGGGCACTTCAAATATGATCCCTGTTCGGCAATGTCAGCTGTAACAGAAATCAGAAGCGTATGTCTTAGCACAAGCCATGGCACTTGATAGACCGACCTGGAACCCATCAGTCGATGCAGAGGAGGTGGTCTGTTTGTGGGTGAACTATGCAAACAACCTCTGGACTCCTACACAGGGAATCGCCTCTCAAAACCAACTGAGTTCTTCCCAGTGCCAGGACGGCGCTTCAGCGCGTGCAAATGACTTCCAAGTCATGTACCTGGCAAAATGGGTTCAGAACTTCCAAGTTGTACAAAAGGGCTCGAAACAAAGTACTTAAGTTAGGAAAAAGTGCCCGTCTGTTTTATGAGACCCACCTGCCACATGACAGCAAACAGAACCCTAAGAAGATTTTTGCTCATGTCCAGTCCACGTGTTGCTCAAGAAAGGAAAGTAGGACCATATTTCCCCATAACATAGAGCCCATATTAACTTGCGCGGCCATAGCAGACGCAGTTATGGCAGAGATTCAAGGTGTTCTCCGCTTCATTAATGTAGTACTCAAGCTTCTTTTTAACTCCGAGAACCCGACTACAGTGGAGGAGCATACTTCGCCTCACGGATTCGACCGGGCGATTTTCTTGCAAAACGGCACAAAGACCGTAGGTCGGAACAACATTTTCCAGGCATTCCAAAATCACTGACCAAGCTACCAGCGTCGCCATTCGTTCATATGTTCAGTCACACTCTGAACAACGACATGGTGATGGGGGACTAAAAGAGAGCCGTCATAACTGCCGTATTCTAGGGTGATAGTCCACCAGTTGTTGGGAATTACCGAATGGTGAACGTGACTAGTTCCGCCAACAGAATTTTTGAGCACATTATGAGAGAGAAACTGCGAACTCATCCGAAAGCAGAAACATTCCATAGCTCCTCAGGTCGGTTTTCTGGGGGAAAGGTACCGTCTTGCCGACCTGTTGATAATTTTAGACACTGTCACGTGGAAGCTGGATAAAAGGGATGTGTGCCATCCAGATTTCCAGAAAGCTTTTTATACTGTCAACACTAGCTACTGAATTGGAAGCCACGAGGAGCCACATTACCCCGTGTGACTCGAGAATTCGCGTAGGGTGAGAGTGAGGCAGTGTTGTCGGATAAAGGGTCACCTCAAGTTTCATTCATTGCTCCTCCGCTTTTCATGGTGTACGAAAATGATTTGACTGATAGCCTTATTTGTCCATGTTACCCGCATAGGAATCAAGCAAAAATAGCTGAGAGTATATCGGGCTCGGACGCTCTGCGGAAGGACATTTTCGAGACCTTCGGGTGGTCACTAATGTGAAAATTACAGCTAGAGGTCCTAGAAAGCCATAACTTCTCTAACACTCTTCTCTCGATCTCTGAATGTTTAAGGGGTGAATAAAAACAGACAGTCGAAATAAGAACGAGATGACAGATGAGAGACTTAGGTATTGGAATCCGTAGCACATGTACTGTGTCTGGTCAGTGCGCTGCGATTGTCACAGAATCACGCCTGGCGTTATGTTGACTGAAGTGTGCGAACGCTAATCGGTGTCCATCGGCAGTCACACCACTGTGCTCGGCCATGTCTCGGTTCAACTTGGAGTGTGGTGCAAAAGATTGGTCACTCTACGTCATAGACGACGTTACTATTCTCAAAGAGATGAAAAAGATCGCCAAATATATGGAGTGATGGACAACCGCTAACAGTTTTTCCCCAAGAAAAAAGACCTCGGGAATCTACATTTGGTAAAAACTCTGCTTAGCGCCCATAGGCCGGCACCGGCTACCAAGTCTAATGGCAGGTTGGAAGCGCTTAGTAGACTACTGAGAAAGTCGTCGGAAGAATTTTTGCACGCACCTATGGTTCTTGAGCGAACTCTGTTGGGGAGCAAACACACAGGCACGCTTTCCATATTTCAAAAGACATGGACCCCCAGGAACTTGTTAAACGAGGTGCGACAAAAAGGGTTACTGGTTTCTATCCATACTCATAGACAGACTGACTGGGACTTCTAACCTCCTCCCACTGGCTTGCAGAAAGCCGTGGAAAGACACGAATCTCACTGGTAAAATGATGACCATCAGGGATGCTCCTCAATCGAAACCGCTTCAAGTTGACAGAGACCATCAACTTGAGAAGACAAATGTTTGAGCTGGACATTACGTGCAGCTGCTTACTTCGCATGTGACTGTTTTGATACCAGGGTTTGCCCGACTTGGAACGGCTTTCCGGCGAATGTCACAGAGGTTACCACTCTTGAGCCGTTCAATCAGCATTCATATAAGGTGCTGTCAACAAGATGGCCAATATGGACAGGGTACTTCTATAAGAACGCCCAGCCCCTATCACGTATGTGTATGTCGGTATGATATTATCATTGGGTTCGTGGTAATTACCAATCTGAGCTGTATAAGTGCTCCTTATCTGCTCCCGTCCCACCAAGTCCGGCTGGTTTATACTAACCACCGGTTGGCTTTACACTTGTTCACGATAATTTCTTCTCCCAATTAATGTTAACACTCGTTTTTTGTGCCAGTTATTGTCACTTTTCCTGTTTTCTTTTGGGCCCATCGAGAGTGGGTGTGGACTACATTACCCTATTACATTATAACATGCTGTTTTCCTTCTGTGGCACTCGAATGTTAATAGAGGGGACGACTTCTTGCCGTGCATCCGCTAAGGAACTTCAGCCTGGGACGTGGCATCCACACGTGCACTACACTTTTTGCAGGAAACCAGAAAAATAAAATTTTTTCTTGAACCCTTTGTTGTCCGCACCTCCAGATCACTACATGGACGCACTGTATCGGCGGGAGACATGATCTGGTCAACCTTCGGATAGCACTATTCAAGTGTCAATTCAAGCAACATTGATCCTTATTTATCCTAAAATTCATTATGCAAGTAATCTTCGTCTGTTCTTGATATTCGCTGCAATCTCCTGAAGACACGGGCTACACCCTATCTTCAGCGATTGCTTTTAAAACCGACAAACTTCAGTTTGACATTGAGGAGGAAAAGCCAACTGGACCCGACTACCTTAGACTTCTACATAGAACCAGCGTATCAACCGTTGGATGGCTAACATGAACCCACAGGAGCCGTCGCGCGGGCCCTATAACTTCAAGGCCGTTTGATGAGTGAAGTTACCTTCCTTCAAAGGCTTGTGTCTCGATTGGTCCTCGTGTACTTTTTCCTATGTATCCTTATTTTGTTATTTCTGCATAAATTGTAAGTGTTAAATACCGAAAAATAATCGTTGCCAAAAGACGCCATTGGTTTCATGGTCAAGATTCTCGTTCTGATTTCTCACATACTATTTCGTTTTGTGAGACAAAATTACAAAAACTTCGTAACCCTTGTGTTGTAACACAACTTATACCGTCTAAAAATAATGTGTTCGGTAAATTGTTGCTCCGAAGTACTGAGTTTTTAGGATGCCCTCTTACACTAAAGATCTCCAGTTCTTCTGAGTGTCAGTGCCATATTTTGGTTAATGTTCCGACGGACCACCTCCATACGGCTCTCACAAAAAACTTGGAGGCTCTGAAAACTTATCTAATGAAAAACGCAGCTGGAACGAGAACAGTGCAGTAAGTACTGTCTTTCCTTCCGCACTTTGTAGCACTGGTACAGAAAGCCTGCGGATAGATGTTAATGATTTTGAGCCATTCATAGTGACTTACAGTAACAAAAGAACACACTACTCAACAGTGATCGCTTTTGTGACCGACTGTGAAGCGGTGGACGAACAAATTGTAAGTGTGGCTTCGATTTCATAAGGTCCACCTTTTTTTAATGTATTCATGATATTCAACGACATCTACAACGGTGCTGTTTCGGTCAGCTTGTCCTGGTGCTGAGGGATTTTTCAGAACGGTGTAAATCACGTGTTTATATCAAACGCGCAACTCAGCACGGTAGCGAGACAATTATTTATTAGTCATCTGGTTTGTGTCAGCTGCTGGATTTTGTCAATGATGTCGTAGTTATAGGTCGGTGGCGCTCACACTCGCTTATGTTAACACATTATTGTTTGTGTGAATCTTGTTTCACATTTGGTCGTGTCGGGTTCGATACGAGCAGGTCCATTCTTATTTCGCGCGTTCCACGGGGACGCTCACTTGTGCCCAGGCTGTGATGAGACGCCCCCCCCCCCAAAGGGGCTCACAGAACTACGCCGCAAGTTACACAAACTCCCTCACTACTGAGGCTACTTTCCCAAGCTTTCCCTCGAGCACTTCTGTCTCTTTTTGCACCCAGCCAAACGAAGAAGTAGCCTTAAAGTGCGTGTACACCAACTGTCTGAGCCTTCTGAACAAACTACCAGAAATCAGACAGCTGGTCCACGACACTAGCCCTCACATTCTTGCATGAACAGAGACCTGACTTTCCGCGGATATCAGTGATAATGAACTGCATGTCCCTGGTTACTCTTTATACCGGACGGACTCCTCCCGTGGACGCATGGGAGGCTGCGCCGTTTTCCTAAGCCAGAAGCTCCCAGTGCCAGCTGTCGTAGGGGAATTTACCTTCCCAGAGAAATGCGACACGCTCTGGATTAAACTCCAACTTCGCAAACGTGACACGCTTCTTACCGGTGTTGTGTACCGCTCGCCGTCATGCAGTGCATCCGACGACGAAGCCATCCTTGCTACCTTAGACAGACTCACGTCTGCCCAGCGTTTCTCCCATCTTCTTATTATGGGTGACTTCAACGCACCCAAACTCAACTCTATGGCGGCTTCTCATGAGGACTGTGGCTGCGGGTTCTCGAAATCCTTGGCAATGTTGATCCATGAGAAAGCCTGGACACAGCATGTCGATCTACCTACAAGGCACCGTCCAGGACAGACACCCTCCTTGCTCGATCTGGTCATTACGAACGAGGCTCACCTGGTAGATAGGGTGGTCATCAAACCGCCGCTAGGGCATAGTGACCATATGCTACTAAACTTTGACTTTATCTGTTACTGGCTCCAAAACGCTGTAACAAAGACTTCATTCCGAAACTTCCAAAACGCAGACTTTAACGCACTAAGGACGTTCTTAAGCACACTCAGCCTCACATCCGACTCAGTGAACTTGAACTACCTTTCCTTTAAAGCTGCCATTCACGAAGCCGATGAGGCATTTGTTCCTCGAAAACTATTGAAGTTCTCCTCTCGTGCACCGCTTCCGCGGAACATACGCCGCCTTCTTGAATTACGTTCTCGTCTATTCTCTAAACAGAAGCTAACGGATAGGCCAGAGGATCTAGAGGCCTTTCGCTCTGTACGAAACAGGTGCAAGCGGGAAATCCGGCAACACACCCAACACGTACAGTCGAAAATCCTACAAATAGCTCACGAGAATAAGAATTTTCTTTTCAAGTATATACGACGCCAGAGAAAAACTAAGCCCTCAGCGCTTTCTCTGCGGCTTCCCGACGGGGAAACCTCCTCCAACCCCCAAGTGGTTGCCGAGATGTTCAGGGAATACTACTCATCAGTCTACAATGTGGATCTGCCAAACTGGCATCCAATTCTCCCGCAGAGGCACTTCCAACAACCCATCCTGACAGCTGACTTTTCTGTGTCTGACGTTCAGGACCTCTTGCTTAAGATCAATCCTTATAGTGCCATGGGACCAGACAAGATCCATCCCCGGATCCTCAAAGAAGCGGCCGTCAGTTTGGCGATGCCTCTCTTCGATCTGTTTAAACAGACACTTCGGACAGGCACTCTTCCGGAGGCATGGAAAGAGGCCAATGTCTCACCTATATTTAAAACAGGCGATCGTCATTCTCCTGCTAGTTATCGACCGATCAGCCTTACCAGCATCCCATGCAAGATAATGGAGCGACTGTTAAAACGCACTATCTTTAAGCATTTCTTCTCAAATAACCTCTTCTCTTCGACCCAGCATGGCTTTCTTCCTGAGCGGTCATGCATAACTAATATGTTAATCTTCATGGATAGCCTAACAGAGGCCAAAGACAATGGTCATATCTCGGACGCTATCTTCTTCGACTTTGCCAAAGCCTTCGACCGTGTCCCACACGGTCCTCTGCTGCACAAACTAGAAGCCTATGGGATTCAAGGAGAAGTTCTCCGCTGGATAACCTCCTTTCTTGGTAACAGGACTTTCAGAGTAAAAACCGGTTCAGGCCTTTCGTCCCCATCCCCAGTCTCTGTGGGGGTCCCTCAAGGATCGGTACTTGGTCCATTGTTGTTTCTTATTTACATCAATGATCTCCCCGATTTGATCTCTAGCAACGCTCTCCTTTATGCCGACGACTTAAAAATCTGGAACGCCTGTGACCCCAGTGCATTGCAGATTGACCTTGATCGTATTAAGTGCTGGTCAGAGGATTGGAGTCTCCCTCTAAACGACAGTAAGTGTGCGCACATGTCACTCGGAGGAGACTCTGGGAACCTATTCGTGATACATGGTGCACAAAGTGTAGTAGGTATCACGAAAGTAGACCTCAAAAAAGACCTAGGGATCTGGCTATCGTCTGGGTTGTCCTTCTCTTATCATCACCAGCTGGCCGCAAAAAGGGGTCTCATGACTCTCGGGATGATCAAACGAACCTTCCCCCGGATTGACAAGCGCGCCTTTCACACGCTTTACAGAGTCTACATAAGACCATTGCTCGAGTATGCCAATCAAGTCGTCTACACCGGTTTGAAGAAGGACATACTCGCCATTGAACGTGTCCAGCGAGTGGCCACCAAAATGGTCACTGGCTTGCGGCATCTATCCTACGAGTCTCGCCTTGAAATTCTCGATCTTTATCCACTTGAGTTTCGTAGACTCCGCGGCGACTTAATTCTTACACATTTTCTCTTTAGCACAGGACTTGTGCAACAATTCTTTACCCTAGTAAGTGATAACAGTCGAAGAGGCCACGACAAGAAGCTCTATAAGCTTCGACCTCGGACCTTCCTAAGACAACAGTTCTTCTCTTATAGGGTTATCAACTACTGGAACGACCTACCACTAGAGATTGTTAGCTGCTCTTCTAAAGACCGTCTCAAAGTGTTATTGGATTCCCACCTACTTAATAAACCGTTAAATTAATAATTTATCCTGTTTTGCTAGATTATTATTTTACTCTGTTGTTGGTACTTTCTGTAACCCCAAGAGCGGTGCTACACCCCGTTTTCAATGACTGCCTTTCAGGTCAACAGAAAACTGCCGGACATCGAAACGAACAAACCGACTGGATCCGGGTAGATTGGGCCCCCAGCCTCGAACCCGTGTACAAATCGCTGAAAGTCCAGTTAGCCTGCTGCGCCCAGATACGCGTTAGAATTGAGGGTCTTGTGGGCAAAATATTTAGAGTTTACCAAACTTGTTAGTTCGGTCTCTCTAGACACTGTACATGCCGATGACCGCACGAAAGTAACCCACATTCCCACTCTACTTACTCTTCAGTATTTCGTGAGATGGTGCGATAACATCACACTGGATTTGACATAACCTATGACTGTAGTGTTTTTCTTTACCTCACCAGTGTGATTCAGTTATTGATACGCGGGTGCGTGGCCGGTACTCCAATTTCTGCGGATCGGTACGTATTCTTCCGCTAGTACCACACAGGCGTCCGTTTTTATGAAATGGAATAACAGGAAAACTGGTGTAGTACCACTTTCTGCAGACATAGAATCAACGTAAGGGCAACAGACCTGGGGAGAAGTAAGACATCATCGTCCACTGACTGCCTTTACCAAGTAAATAAACGTCTAACAAGGCCTGAATTTAACAAATGTATACAGTGCATGTAACGGTACACGCTTCGGTTGGATTTGTGAACAAACTTCACATGTAGGTTTTTCACATATGCAAGAGGCATCCTAACGTACTTGGCACTCGTATTCTTGGAAATATTGTGGCCGACTCAGAAAACGTTAAAACTATCACAAGTACGCTCCGCCTGGGCAAGGACACCCACAAAGTTCTGAGATAAAGTCGTTGACAGGACACACTGACTCATTCTGCTCTTGAGTCTGGCACTGTATGCTCGGCAGTTCTCACTGCCACCGAACTATTACGTCGTTTACATTTGTCAGCCTTGTTAGTATTCCGTGCACCTGAATTATAGCTTGCATTTCAACAGTTACCCTTATTATCAAAAACAGTGCATAACGTCGTTCATATCACGAATCTTGTGAAAGGTAAAATGGAAGGGCTTGTCACCACATCCATTTGTAGTTTACTGTACATCCACTCATTCTCAGGTTGTACTCTCAAAAAACAGGTTCTCGTTGAGTTGCAACTTCCATTATATTTTAGTTTAACGGCCTTACTAATGCCCCTTATGTACGAAAACTCCAAACCCCATACCGTGATCATTTTCCGTATTGTCTGACGTTTACAGGCCATCTCCTGTTACGTTATTCACGTCCGGTTATCCGAGACAGAGCGTTTTGATACGGGTGTTTTGTACACCTTTTGGAAAACCAACTGGAGTCGCCTGTTGACACCACAAGTGAGCACCTTAACTTGTTGTCTGTTGAACACCGGTGTGGTCTCTTGTAGTTTTCATCAGGTCATTTGAAAGAAGCTGATTTCCCTTCGTATGAAAGTGCGCATGTGGAATTTCTCCTAACAGCGCCAGATTATGATTGGTTGACGGTCGTCGAGATTGTAGCATTGATTGTTTCTCGTGAGGCAAAGGGATCAGTTGTCATGTAGCGTTGCCATTGTGAGGCGGAACTTCGGATGCTAGCTTACCTTGGAGCAGCTTTACGATGTTCACTCCATGTGTTACCATTCACGTTATGTATGTTATGTCATGACATACTGAACTGAATGCGTGTTCCAAGGCCGAGAGCTTGCCAAAATAGCAGTGACAACTATTGAAGCACGCTTCTGTTTAGTGGCTCGCTCTTCAATTCATTCTCGATCAGACAAGCCAACTTTTCGAAACCCGTAAAACTTAAGGGGTAATAGTCTGTTGTTTCACCCACCGCGCTGATTGTTTATTAAACTGAAAGCCTTTTTTTCAGGCACTCTACGCGGCAAGGGACAACTCTGATTCAGCGAATACAGGTTCTTCCGACGTCAATCATTGGCAACCTGCATGCTTCGTTTGCTTGAACTCAGTTAGTAACGGCGATTTGCGGGTCTTTCTACCTTGTCGTCACGCTGGTCTCTGTGCAGATTGCTTCACTTCGTTTATCGTAAAAGCATATAATCCCACTAACCCCTTAAACCGGTTGCTGTGTTGTCCGCTTTGTCGTACTCCGATCAGCTCAGTATTGTGCTTGCCATCGAATTAACAGTACATGCCAAGTACAAACGTATTTCTGTGATTTCACCTGGACCCTTGTGTCTTTAACTATCTACGTATGATTGTTCCCGTGAGGGACATTCAGAGTAACCAAGTTTGAAATACAGACGCTTTTCAAACTAAATGCATTACTTGTTCCGTTGATGATGTGTAAACCGAATCGTCAATCTTTTCTCACGTAAGCCAATGGAAATGATGACCGTCTTAAGGTAACCGTGTACTGTTCGCCTTAAAAAAATGTACGTCGGCTGAAGTCTACTAACCTAAGGTGCTTCTGGCTTCAACATGACATTCTTTAATGGGTAATGAATCTCGATTGTTCCGCTTCGGTGATATTTGCGAGATGTTTTTGTACACATCTGTACATAGTTACTTACCCAGCCAACTTTGCCGCTTGATTTTCAACAAATAATCCGAGATATTGACTGCCCAGACGGGATTTCTCAGTCGGTTCACACTGGAATTCACCAAGACCACCGTTGAGCATTGAAATTGTATTACTAGTAAGTAGTCTGGTAACTTATAGGACACCCAATTGTGAAAAATCAGGACTTTGGGCATGTGAAATTCCTGAGCTTCTGGCATGGCTTCGTATCTCGGTTGGTAGAGCATTTGTCGAGTCTGCGTATGCTGTTTCTGTCATTAACTGGAGTCCAGCCGAAGTTAGGAATTTTCTCAATTGAATGTAATCTAAATTATCGGGATTGCCAAACCACTTCCCACCAATATGCTAAGTATATTAATGGTCTTAATTATGTGTTAATGTCAGTCAGAATTCAATGGGTAGTTACTGATTTTCTTCCTCAGAGGATCAAGTAACGTGAACATCGCTCAGAGACGAACTCCGCGGAGTGCCTATATGTAGTAATTCAGCCTAGCTCGGTGTGAAGTAAGTGACAGCTTTCGCACACAGAAAATAAGCAATGAATGGAATAAAAAAAATAGAAAAACGATTTCTTATATAAGGAATGGCATTCACGACAGTCCCATCACAGTTGAGAATCGTCTGTAAGCCAGAAAGACGATAACGCTTTACGGAATGAATTCTTGTTTTTATCCTCCTAACTCTCGTCATACATTGATCTGACTGTCGCTTTCAAGTTAACCCAGACCGTACGAAAAATACGTGATGCAGCAAGTGGTGGCGTTATCCAACACGGCTCATGTGACGAGATTGATACGTCTACAGATATACAAGCTTGCACGCTTGCGGAAGCGACGGCGAAATGCACCGTTCGGTATGTAGTGCTCCTGCGACATACGTAAAATGCTGTGAAAACACGGAAAATTGGAAATACTTCCGGTACCGTCCGCACGAGCAGGCAAAACTTCACAACCACACAAATGTAATTTGCGTACTGAGGCGTTGTACACTGTGCCCCTCAGAAAAGGTCTGATAGCACGCCGGTATCGCAGGTGACGACGGCTCACAAATGCCACTCGGGCTTTTGATATTCGGTCTCTGATTTCATGTGACAATCCATCGCAACTGGTACAGCTGTTCAGATAACTGAACCTCTTTTTTACTTTCAACTTATCACCGACGAATAAAAAATGCCGGCATAGACCCCTGCCACTTCGCTGAAGCGAACTGTAGGTCGAAACAATAAAGTGGTATCGGTAGTCCGCCAAGGACGTCCTACGCTTTTTGTGTAGCATCACAGATTAATGCGATGTCGTCAGCATATCGTAAGTCTCAAAGTTGGTCATCGAGGATCGGTTCCGTACTCGTGTTGGCAGTCAACTGGGAGTGCTCTAGGATGCCATTGACAACGAGATTAATTAGGAAATGTGAGATGGCGCAAAGTTGATGGACGTAATCTGTGGTGCTAAGGGATGATGATACTTCGCCACATCCTTCCGTTCTGCTCGAAGTCTGGTGGTAGCTTGTTGGCATGTTTATCTTGCGCGATTTTCCGTATTAGACAATTCTAGAGCGCTGCTCCACCAACTGAGCCGAAAGATAACCGAACTTTCAACAACACAACTAGTATCGGCCATTTGAAGGTTCTAGAGGCTGAGGGAATATAAATTTGTCGCCACAAACTGCCACTCACTTTTTACCGGTAATCGCTCAGACGAGTTAGAATGGCTCTCGGGAATTCCCAGTTAAAGCTACTGATTCGTCTCCATTGCACATGCTGACCACCAAGTCCATCATCTTTCGTAAAGATGCATATGGGCTTTGCCTCAGTTGTTCTGCAAACCCTTCACAACGAGACTGGAACCTGACGAGGTGTGACGGCTTACGCACGTCGATGACCTGTTGGGCTAAACTGGGCGGTGTGGCGACCACACCGGCAGGGCCATTCATACCAAGCAAACCAATAGGCAGAGAACTGACAAACCACAGTCTCCTGGTCCTCCAGGTTAGGAGTTGGGAGAAGGTTGGCATCGTCTTCCGGAGAAATTACCGGTTCTGATACACTGCCACCCACCAGCTTCCTTGCGGTACAGGCTTTTGAGCCAAAGACTTTGGTTGAGAACCCTAATCGTTCTCCTGTGTAAGTCAGGGTGTCCTGGCAGTAACTCAACCCACATGCAATCATTAATATTCACGACACCAGTAGTTCCATACTGCATCGGCCGTCGTGCGGTATAAACCGGGTCACCCTCTCTGCTGTATACAGGAGGGTGGATAGGCTAAGACATGCTACCGCGGATCCCTCCCCACCGTTCTATCAAATTTAGCTCTCAGACCCCTCCCGACCCTCATTTCTGGTGGTTACTCTGCAGGTCCCACAACACAACTAGTCATAGTAATACTATACCGGTAGTCCCGTCTGTTAGCAATCAGCTTCAGGTCTCCATCGTCCCTTGCTCAGACTAAAAATGCAAATTAATATAGGTTCCTTCAACTCAAACAAATAAGTCAACAGGCCACTCTCGCACAAACGTCAGGCCCGTTAAATGATGACGTCTGTTGTGTTTCAGAGACCAGAATCCAGGACAATAGTGAACGAGTACTCGATCCTGGTTATATACTTCGGGTAACTTCACGTCCGCCGCTGTGAGTCACCAAAACTATGGTCCTCAGCAAAACGGCCCCAACCGCGTTGGTAGATTGAATGCTTGTTAACAATAGGCCCTAAGCCGTCCGCTTGGCAGGTTGTATTAAGGCCAGCTCTAGACGCAAAACGACCGGAAATCCTTTCGCCCAGACATTGGCTCGCGACTGTTACAACTATGGCCTGAGCATGGACTGTTTTTAGAGAGCACTAGCTTTAGACATTGTGCTTGTCATTGTTATACTTGGCACCTGCCTTCTCCGAATCAGGCGTAATTTCAGGTAGACAACACAGCTGTTGATTATAGGTAACGAGGCTCTACTCAGGACTGTCTTTCTTACTGGAGCACATAATTGGATTCAGGTCATACGTTGGTACTTTATCGGTTCACCCTTTGTTGTTGCTGAACAACGACCCCACCGACAATGACTGGTTGTGAAAAAAGTGGCTATAGCGTCTGTAAAGCATAAGTACCAAACTAGCTTAGAAAGCTTTCTTAGTAGTTCTCATTCCAAAAATGCTAGTAGCTGCCGGACCAAAATCTCACGAACAACCTATGGAGCACATACCGTAATATATGGCACAAGGACTGAGCAGACTTTAGATCCGGGAAAAAATCCCCGGAGTTGAAGCCAGACAGAATTATCCTCCTGCCAGGTCATATAACGAGTCTAGGAGAGATATCCGTGGGAAACTGAAAGGTAGTCTCAAGGCTGATCGTGAGACTTGGCCAGTGCGGAAGATTAAGGAAATGGGGACCGCTTTTGCTTCAGGGAACATCAGCAGACTCTTCAAGCTTATCCGTGCCAATTGTCTCAGGCGACCGTGTCAGAGGTAGTCCAGAAGGTTAGAGCAGTGGGCGGAACACCTTGAGGGTCAGTTTAGCTGCCTCCTGTTTCTACTGTGTTGCCGCAACAAACTTGTAATGTAGCACCCTGGCCGGTAGGGTAGGAATCACCCACTGAGACTGAGGTCCGCAATCGCATTTCGGCTCTCGAACGTAATAAGGTTGCTGGTCCAGATGACCTCGTGCCGGCACCTTTCAAGGAAAGTAGAGGGGCCCTGACTCAGTTGTTTCAACCTAGGTGGAGGACGGAGACCGTCCCTCTGTGCTGGGGTTACGCGTTAATAGTCGCTATATTCAAGAAAGGTATCAGGGGCTCTTGCGAGATTCACAGGGGAATTGTATTGACCTCAGTAATTACTAGGGTCCTGGCATCCATTACACTTCGTCGACTTACTGCAACTCGCGAGGGAAACGTTAGGGCAGACCAGGGTTTCCCCGTCGGTAGGAGCTTATGGGTCACACTTTTTACTCTTCGTCGAATTCTACAACAGTGTCACTTGTACAGCCGGCCAACAATTGTCGTATTTCTTGATTCCGAAAGTATAGATTGATCCACCGGGTCGATCTACGCTTTGAGTCGCTTGAGCGTGGGGTGTTTCGGCCAAGTACGTGAACATACTGCCCGAGCTATGTTCCTATACTTTAGCTCACGTTAGGGTTTACGGTGAACTATCTGACGATTTCAGTACCAGGAGCGGTGTACATCAAGGCTGTCCCCTTTCACCGTTTTTGTCATAAATGAAATAATGGAGGGCTATCTGCGGTACACACAAGATGCCCGTGTGGATCTCCCACCTGGTGAAAGTCTGACTGATCTCGATTATGCTGACAAGGCGTTTCTGTTTGACACTTATCAAGGAAGACAAACAATAGCAGTAGCTATTTTGCGTTCTGATGAGTACTTCGGAATGCGCTTTTCAGCCTTAAAATGCTTCTGAAAATTTACAGTAAGTAAGTAGATTTAATGCTAGATAATGAAGTCACGGAGGTTGTTGACCGGTTTGTATACCTGGGAAGCTGCATCAGCGGTGGCAGAGGTGTAGGGAATGAAACAGGAGCACGTACATCTAAGGCTGGGGCGGTGTTCACCGATCTGAGGCACCTATGGCGACAGAGGCTTAAGGGTCGCGTGTACCTGACAACAGTGAAGTGTGTATTGTCTTGCGGTAACGAAACTTGGCTACTCTGGGTAGAAGACGTGAACCGTATTCAGGTATTCGACCACCGACGTCTATGTTCAATCGCTTGTATCCAGTGGCGCCAACGAGTAAGTAACGAAGAGGTCAGGAAGTGAGTATTTGGTAATGATTGTCAAACGACTTCTTTTATACAATAGTTAGGCTTACAGACTTAGACGGTTATGTCACGTACTAAGGTTCCAGCTAATCGTCTGTCATGCCAAGCACTCTGCCGACTGGCGTAAGGTGTGAGGTGGACAGATGATGACCTGGCGTAGACGACTGAAGTCGTTCACGAAGGGGCTGGTCACTGTAGGTCGGACTCGCCTCCCGAGCTGGGGCCCTCGTGATTCGCAGATTCGGTGGCTGGAAACTTTAGGTGAGATTGCGGCTAACCTGGCTCGTTGGCATGAATGTTGTCGTTTTTTGGTCGAGTTGTCTATGAAGTGAGTGCATTTAATGACGCGGGACACTGAAATCCATAAGGAAACCGTCTTGCTGATGAGCCCTTACTTTTGATTACACCTCGATTGTTTGTCTGCAAGGTGTAGGCATCTGAACGTTCCAATATACATGTAGCTATTCTCAACAGTTAGGTCCCTTCCAGTCCCCTTCTTTTTTCGTCCTCTCTTGTTATACAGGATTTGCTTTCTTTCTTCATGGTTGTGTGACAGTTAAGTATCAGTGGTTCACACTGGTGTATTACTGTCAGTGACGATGACGGTGTACTGCGAAGTGAGATATAGCCACATCCATCCAGAATTCTCCGGCTAGTGTTCAGAGGAGCTGCCTAAAACTGAGTGATTCACAAACAAATAGTGTTGTAAAATAAAATGAAGCCCGCCGTATGTATGACTATGGATATGCGCCAATCAAGTTTCCGTATCTCCGAACGGTAGGTTTGCAAGCCCCAAAGCCAACAACGGCGCTTTCGATTCGTTCGGTTTCGTCATGCGAGGTCGTTATCGACGACGCCGCAGAAATCCACAGAATCATAGTGCTCAACCGGTGCAGGTGTTCTAGATTGATGTAGACATTCCACACGCTTTCGTTAGCGGAAGTTGATGGCGGCGGCGTCACTCTAGGCGTACAGTTGCTTGGACGACAGAGGTCACCAGGTGACGCATTGATGTTTAGAGTGGTAAAAGTTAGTGTTCCTTGAGAAACAGGTTGCGCTGTGTGCGAAAATGTAGGAGACGTTTTCCACTACTTATGCGTCCAACAGCGCTCGTCAGTTGCCCGGATGTTCATTCGGGTCTGCACCTACATTGTATGCTGAAGGTCAGTTGGTTGTTAACAGAACCCACACTACTGTCAATCAGGGCATACGCCGAGGAGTTCCCCCATGAATGGAATCAACCGCTAATTTGAACCTAGTCAGTTGAATCAGATCGTGCACCCGCCCAATACCGAAACCTCAATGTCTCCGGACGGGTACACTTAAGATCCGTACCCCAAATCAGGAGACTGGTCAGTTTTAATACTATGCTGCAGTCTTGAATGCGGGTTTCTGTAGGACAGCATACGTTGATAACCATCAGTTTCCATAAGCGTTCACACTCATAACGGGGTACGAGGTTTCAGCAGTTATCTACGCGAAATAGATTGTAAATATTTATTGTAATGGGAGGTATTACTTTGGCTGGCAGCTGTTGACGTGAGTTTGTGTTAGAAAGGAAAATCCAGTGCAGGAATGTTTGATAAATGTGA
Organism: Paragonimus westermani; assembly: GCA_008508345.1. NCBI lineage: Eukaryota > Metazoa > Platyhelminthes > Trematoda > Plagiorchiida > Troglotrematidae > Paragonimus > Paragonimus westermani. Next base: position 51,777 of record QNGE01003256.1, on the reverse strand, counting down.
TGTTCAGTCGACATATTGCATCACCTTAATCTGCCGAATTTGCTCGTAACTTTACTTATGCACCATTCAAATTTACGAAGATAAGCGCAGTCAATGCGCGACTTCCTGCTCCGAATGAAAGCCGGTATCCGACGGCATTGCAAGGGACTTTCCGGCAAGCAACAGTTGATCGCAGCTCCGCGCTTGCTAGCGCCCGTTAGAGTGGTGTCTTTTCAGTGTTTGCCGACCTCCTTCATCTTAAAGCAGGAAGTTACGGATAGCATTTTACTGGGCCGATTATGCCAAATTAATGTAGCGGGTCGGCTTGTGCACCCCGTTGACCCAGAGGGGGTGTACCAATTAGGACTTCGATCTTCTTTTATTCAACCATTTCAAATAAGCGAAATTGGGGCAGGTACATGGAAAGTAGTTCAAGTGGTATGTCGTATTTCCGGTTACACAGAATTGCTTGGATAAGGTAAATGAGTAAGCACCAGAACAACTTTTATGGCTGCAGCAAAGGTTTTCCAGATAAAGAAGATGGGAGTTAAGAAAGATAACTCAGACCGCCAAACGGTTGACCATGACTATTGACGTGTTACCTTTGTAATCGGTATTAACAAAGGCCTGATGGTACCTTGAACGCATCTCCTGTAAGCAGCAGAAATAAAAGTTCCCAATCGGAGCAAACCCATCACTTCCCAATGAGTCAATCTCCAGTGACGTCGGTCAGGCTGCATTTGAGGTCGCATTGTGTTCCGAAGAGGAGCAATGCTTGGTCAATTGTACTCGAGCAAACACTCAATCGTATACCGTCAGACTTAGTATATCTGCTCCAGTTAGTCAGTGCTAATAGGGAAAACGCTGTAAGTTCACTATATCGGTTTATGCTCCAACAATTACTGCTTTGGGCGCCAGCACGAACGCGCTCCGTGGAACCTGTGTTGGGGTAGGCCAAACATGGAAATCAACTTAGCAGGTGACTCGAGTGCATAACTCGATCGCCTGTATGCAAAATAAAACCGGTTGTATGGTACTTTTGGTGTCCCAGCACATCGCACTAACGATGATGGAAAACTGCTGCAGCTTTCTACTTGGAGCATAGTAGTATTCGCAGTACCGCAGTTAAATGAACATGAGATTGGGAAGATCCCAGAAGTGTTTCGTTATCAATGTTCGCGATCTAACGAGTATCATGTGTGTGCACATTTACTGCTGACGCTTTTTGCTCACGGTCAACTGATTTAGAGAAACCCAACAACCGAGACCCAATCGACTTTTCGTATGATGTCCTAGTAATCCGTTATGTAATAAGATTTGTAATCTACCTAATAAAAGTAGTACTTTCTCTTTCAGCTTAGGTAAAGAATGAAAACGCGATGTCAACCGACATATAGGCAATGACTTGAAGACGTACCCAAAAGCATTGTTCAGTAATTTCTAGACGAGTTTGTAAAAAAAAAACAATACATTCAGCGCCTGTGAGAGGCTATCTCACGACTTGTTAGTGCATCAGCTAACTGAGCAGCTTGTTTCATTTGTTAACCGACACACTATTGTTGGCTTTGGCGTGTGCTAAGTAAACGAAGACGGCCACTGCTCGATTGCCAGACCGTCAGTGTTCAAATACCAGGGTCAACTGGATACAAACATTAAAACAAGATACAATAAGAAAAGTGACGTCACAAAGGAAGGGTTTTGAAGATGTGCAGAACCTTACGTTTTAAACGGCATGACAATCAGGACTGCGGCAACACATTAATCGGTCAGCTGCTAGTCAAACGACAGGGGACATATTTTGAACCGTCAGTGATTATAAAGTAACGTGCTACTCGCATCGACATACCAGTACACTATATAATGTTGAACAGCAGATGAAGTGCCATTCCAACGGATATCAAAATGCATCCGAGCAAGCCACAACTCCGACCACATATTCCCATCGGTGAGATGTTTTATTGACTGGTGATTTGTTGAATGACACATCGGTTCAATCCCAAGCACACATACTAGAAATGGAAATTTTATTTTCTGGTTGCAGAAATGAGGTTTGTTAGTAGGCATTAGGTTCAAGTGAACCAAGCGTCAAACAAAAATGCCCCCCTCACAAATTTCAAAATCACAGTGTACGCCACACACCCGCATGTATCACATCGCACTGAGTGTCAAACGTTCAATGGGTTGCTGAGAAACAAACAAACAAATAGCTCATGTAGCATTTGGGGACCGCGGTGCCGGACCAGACAAAAAGAAAGTAGCAATACAAATCAATGAACCGAAAACAGGTGGCACAAAGCGGCCCGATTAGCGGAGAGGTATAGGTGGACAACAATAGATAATGATTATAAGGAGGCGTGCAGTGAACGCTATGTTCAAGCTGAACTGGAAACAGCCAACTTCTTCAAATGATCCATGAAGCCTTGCAAAGATACGTCGTCTGTCAACACGGCGCTGCCAGTGTCCTGAAATGGAGAAGGATTCGAACAGTGTTATCATGCGCGTAACTGAACATTAAAAACCTCAACTGTTCATAATTACACTCAAACCTCACTAAAAATGAACGAAACAGGCTACACAGCGCACTCAGAGTCTCCACCGTATGCCTGGTTAAACAATCCCAGACGCCATTTTTTACCTTCGATGATAGAGATATTCCGTCACTCGCGTATCTGCCCTTCAAGTTCTCAACTACAAGTGGAGTCATCTGGACAACAAGAAAACTTGTGTTTCGGTTGGTTGAGGTCTCGCCGTGAGTACTAATGCTGTAAAACTTGACACAACAACCTACCTTAGGTATGGAAGTGTATACTCAGTGGTAGTGCATCTGCCGTTGAGTACGCGACGCAGATTCCGGCGAAACCGTTCGATTATGATCCCACACCGTTTACCGCAGCAAAGGCATAAAGGTCAATGTCAGATCCCAGTCTTTGAACAAACTTAAACATTTTAGCGTATACTGGTCTCAGAACTATAGCTAGCTCAACAATTGTGTCCGTATGTAATAAGTGTGAAGACAGAGATAGACTATTGCTGAGTTAAGTATCTAAATGTCTCGTTTCCTGGTGACAGTAGTTTGAAACAACATAAACTGAACCTGAACTCCGCCTGGAAACTTGTACGTGCGCCATAGTTCGTCTGACAAAATTTGGGGCACGAGAAGTTTTTAACATTGTATTTCCGGTAAATCATCTTCCCCAAATTCCTTAATGTCTGTCTTCCGGATACTTTAAGGAGTTAACCGAAAAAGCAACTATTTCAAATCCAGCACGGTTCGACGACAAGAAATAATCAATCAATCAGTCCTGCCTTTTCTAACAGTACATTGTTATGTGGCGCCAGATCTATATCTGTAATGGGCAAAAAGCCCTCTACTCGGGTTCTCCACGAAGTGACTTTTCAAAAGAAATGAAGAACAACAGTTTTGCTTTAGGTACTGGAATATCAGCATCTATCTATATATGGCCAATTCTTCTTCCTGACCAGGAATGTTACTTAAAACTAGATCGGCTAATCAGAGCCCAATGTAAATCGAGGGTACAGTCAAACGTGTGCATCCCTCTAAGTAGTTACGTGAGCCGCAAAACCATTCCTACACCAAGCCTGATTCAAATGTACTGTGACTTGAGCCGCCCCTCATTGTAAAAATAAGGTGGAATAAACTAGAAGATGAAATTTGTCGAAAAGGGCACAAATGAATAGCAAGACTAAGTAGAAAAGCTAGCGACTTCACGACCAAACGCTTATCTGAACGTGTCCGTGAACTCCATATACCCTGGATCAACAGTGGGGTTGTCAAGACAATTGCCGGTGCGATTATGGCATGCTCTATTGACCTTAAGGATACCGTCAACCAAAGCAGTGAGTAGCTGAATCCTGGCTACAACTGGGAGGATTGTAATTCGATTATGGAATCCACCCTTGTGCGCTAGAAACGTTTTGTTCAGGACCTGCGATCACCACGAATGATCAAACTTCCATTCCACTGACGTGGTCGACTTTATTTGAACCCATTGCGTGTCTTTTCCGCTTCGCCTATATAACACTGTTTCATATTAATATTACGTACTAGGTGTGAAAACGAGCCGAAAACAAGTTGGTTCGCCGTTGGAAGATAAATTTAGATTACGGCCAGGCGCAGGGACTTTGATTTCTAGCCTGTACTCTTTGAAATTCGGAATAACACTTTTACATGAAGGGTCTACAAGGAGTTGACTTTGACGGCCAAAAGTAAATTGATAGATAACTGTCTCAACCTGCTGAAGTACAAACAACGACACGGCATTCGATAGCCCTAGCCATCTGTGATAATAATCAATTATCCAATAAGAAAGGTTTTGTGAATAACTATCAGTCTCATCAAAATGGCAAGGAAACTGTCCACGGTCGCCGGTAATAAAAGACAGTTCGCACGTCCTCCAAGGGCTCATGTGATTCCACAAAAACTCGTTTATTACTGTCTAGATCAACGGCATTTCGAACCACACCCTGTGCAGTTCCGTCTCAGAATAGACAACGTATGTGAACACAAAGAAAACAAGAAAGATCTAGGCTCAATCCGGAGTTTCATTTGGCGGTATCTTCTTGGAAGGTAGGTGAAAAGGATGAATATGAATGACGGCACCTACATAAACAGTAATTTTGCTGCATGAAGAGAGCCAAAGTGAGTTAATGCACACTGCAAGTCAGAAAAGCCACATGAACTGCGATAAATGAGGACGGGGAAACAGAGAACACAAAATGCCTCGAGTCAAACAACCCCACACTGAGTACGCCGCTACACTCTCTTCAGTACTCTTTCACCATGGTCGACCACAAGGAAAAAAGAACATATCCATCAACAAATGGATAAGGAGTACGATACAGAAGCAAACCAAAACCACTTCAGCAAAAAGTGCATCAAGTCAACAGCCTCATAAAGCGTGTATCGGAAGGAAAGATGTGGAACTTACGTCGCTATTCATCTGAAACACACGACCAATTAGATAACACGTTGACAAGGTTACGTACACAGTGGCACAAGAGAACTAGATGATCATGTAATTCTAGTGTGCCTGCGTATGCAAACATTTTTACAGAAGCGTTGTATCCAACCACATACACTGAGCAAAAGTAGTGCAACTCTGTGAAGTATACTCTGAAATCGGACTTTGTGTGTACAAAAACGTGGAACTTCTAGCGACCAATTTAAGAACGCGATTTATTCCGCCTATACTGCGAAGCAGATGAGTTAGACAAACGATACAGTAAACCTAGTGTCTGTCGGAGGCGAGTCAAAAGTCACATTTTGACCATTTGCACCACAAAGGACTTGCTGGTGTGTGCCACGTATGGATGGTTCTGTGTTACCAGAGTGCTTCAGTCTACCTAGGGAAGGTCCAAGCAACCAGGACACGAATCTCGGACAATACGATTGGTCTGTACGCGTTGGCATAATTTATTTTTACTGTCAACGGCTCGCTTGAGATAGTTGGCCGTTATGGTTACTTGTGTATTACCGTCTTGTCTGCTTGTCATATTGTTGCCAAGACGATACGAGCGTAAACAGCGACAGGATCTGCTGCCTATGTCTGTTTGGTTTCGAATAAAAGCTATCGAACGGAAGGGTAAACAGTGTGTGTGCGCAATCTGTTTTGCTTTACAGTTCGGAAGCTTATAGTGTTCGACCAACTTCCTTTCCATCGTATTTTATTCAGTTGTTCTTGTTTCATTTTACACTGCGGGCCGAACCGCATTATCATCTGATGGTCGTGTGCACGCATGCTGCACATCTCAGCCTAGTACAAACGAACGACATTGAAGACTTTAGTGATTCCATTGACACTAGGATGATGTACGGGGTAGATACATTAAGCACCTAACTCTGGCCGTTTGAAGGCCATCGGCTCAACATACCTGCTTGTAAGATGCGGTCGCTCGTGTCTGATGGGTCTGAACAGCCTGACTTCACCCTGTTTCCCACATATGACAGTGCATTACATAGCAAGATATATTGCTGCCAAGATGTAAACATCAACCAGGGATAAGAACGTGAAGTTAACAACATTAGATTCACGTAAACGACTAACACGGTTAGTACTTGGATGGCTCCTGTTGTTCCATTATTATCCAGTCCGTCAGGATAAAGGCAAACACCTAGTGGTGTAAGTGTCCAACAAGTCGTAGCCTAACTTCAACTTCTGTCAACCAACTGAATAGCTCGACGGTAGTCGATACGCTCCCACGTGATGTGCTAACAGACAGTGCAGTTGGCCTTGAAGATGCTGAGTGTGAAAATATCTCAAACACAGTGGTACATCTGCATTAGTTCTACTTCTACGTATCTCAGCAGAATGTACAAGATAGGTCCCAGTGTATTGCCTATGTCGACTAGAACATAAGGTGAATAGAAGTTATTAAGTTGTTAGCCTTTTGACTATAAGTGGTTTGCTACCAACAGACGGTGTGTTTGGCCGCGTGTGATAAGGCATTTGTTACCATCAACCTGACTAGGGTCAGACGAATCGAAATAACCCGGGGTTCGGGTTCATGAGCCATGACGAATGGGTGTCAGTGTCGTATCAAGCGACAGCTATTCGGACTTCGCAATGAAAAGATTAAGTATCTCTGATTACTTACCTGACCAAAACTGTACAATGTGTTGTGTGTCAGCGACGGATTGACTTTGGACAGCAGGAATCGAGCCTGACTGCCGTCATGTTCGGTTTCAATATAACGAGGCATAGGGAACCGAGTCTTCAGTAACTCCTCCGCCTCCAGTCGAGGTCTGTCCAGTACCTGTTTGATGTGTGCATACTCCGGCATGTCCTAAAGGCAGACCAGAAATAATTCAGTGTGAGAGGGAACTTCAGTTAATTAATGTATCAGAGGGTGTTTCGGAAATAATTATTGGTGGTAGTCCATGAACTCTGAAATAAAATAGGCCAGTGCATGTAGATCGAAGCATTGGTAAATAGCAGTCATCATCATCATAGACAACAATACATCAGTGGTTCACAATAATACTTAACTGCCACACAACCACGAAGAAAAAGCATCAGATCAAATCAAATAGCAGAGGATTTAGTTGATATAGGCTGAGCACTACTCACAATCGTCACGGCTGTCACATTCCTGTACAATTTCCAGCCAACCCTTTAAGAAAAGAAGCACTAGACTGTGGTTTCGCTTCTGTTAGAGATCGTCAGTAGCATACATCCTTGCCATGATCGGAACGAAGACTCCGGTCACGCTTTCATGAAGTAACTATGCCAACCTCTGCGCCATTACCGTCAACTTGGGCGCGCTTGAATTAACATACACAAAAGCCTAGCTACATTCGCTAGTTAGTAATACTCAGATCGCTCGATATCCTCGAGAGGAAACAGAGTAACTGTTCTGTTAGCCCAAGTCGATGGCCCCATGAGCAGGATTTCTCTCCAGACCGAGCTCACAGAAACCACTAAACTCGAACGATATTGTGATTATGTGCAAGTAGCAGGGGATTTGGTTGGCACAAGTTGAACACGACAGTTGCTATCAACTTAGTGATTGTGAACTTAGTTTGAAACAACTTGCCCCATGCAGCAACCTAAAGTGCTACGCACTTACATTAAACTGCACCGTTTAGCGCATCAAAAAACGGCTAACAAGTGTTTCACACCTCCGGTTCTGAAAGCCTCTGCTGAGACTTCAAGCATGGTTGGTCGATTTCACTGAGCAACTCGAGGGTCAAGAGATCAATCACAAAGTTATCGACCAACAGAAATCGCGTTTGAATTACCGATTACTTCCTACAACCCTCCTTTTCGTCGACGGGATACGAATTTAGAGCTACATGTACAGTGGTCGCCAGAAGTATATCCTCTTGTAAGTGCGTGATACAAGGTCCATATTAATGTAGTTAACTCACTGTCTGACAGAAGACATTTCGAACGCCCGTGAAACTAGTTTAAAACAGCGTGACAGCTCGGTGTGGATTTCCACGGCAAACCATAACATAAGATACCTGGAGTTTCATGGTCACTCATGCGAACTGAGTCATCGATCCAATGGATGACAGCAGACCACATATTGTCGATGTACTTAGAACCGAAAACCCATGCATCATCCTCAGTATCATCATCATCATAGACAGCAATACATTAGTGGTTCACACTAGTGCTTAACTGCCACATAATCATGAAGAAAAAGCAAACCCTATATATATGTAGGAGAGAAGGAAAAAAGAAGGGGACGGGCAGGGACCTAACTACTGAAAATAACTACGTCTATAATAAAACATTCAGCATCAAAGTGCCTACACCTTGCAAACAAACAACCGAGCTGCAAGTGAGAGTAAGGCGAAAACCCATGCATTAGAGTGTGGTTGGAACAGATAAGTAAAAACACTGAACTCCCGTGCTGATATCACAGCAAAATTGACTCATCTTGCATACATACCATCTTTACCCAAACGATTTCAACGGACACGTATAACGTACGCCAGTGAATATTAGGGTATGCAAAAATTACCCCCCCCCCTAATTTCGGTATGACTTTCATCGCATGTGATTGTGTGATGCCAGCAGATATTTCCTGGATTGCCAGATGTAGCTGTTTGTATGCTTGATGGAGACAGACTGTTATCGTGCTGAAGGAATCGGTCTGCAATTGAGTTCATGAAAATGGACAGGTTCTTGGTTGCTAACCCTGCCGATCATGGACCGTCCTGTGGACAACTTCACGGCACAAAGGAGTCTGTTGAACGGCTACTGAAAAGGTCTACGAAAACAAGTTCGGAGGTGTGTGATAGACCACAACTGGCAGACATGAAAGGTTCGTGACTAAGAGACAGCGCTACCGGTAAATGTGGTCGACTGACATTCAATTAGCCGTTCAGATTTGTTGAGTCAAACAACTAATGCATGGATCCCATCAAATCTAAAGAACGTAAAACGTTCTAATCTTTTTTGTTGGAGAGGCTCTGGACTCGGATGTGCAACTCTAATGACAATAACTAACAGGTACCATCTGAGACGCATTTCGGTATGGTATGGGAACGAATTAAAATGTGGAAGGTCACATAAAAGAAAATGTCATGCAGTCGCCTAAGTCGCCATGGTGGTCCTTTGCAGCACTGGTAAACAGGAAGGACGGACCAGTGTGACTATGAGCCAATTACCATCAATTAATATCACTCAAGAAGGCTAGTTCTCTCGCTCATAAATGGATAATGGGTCAGAAACACATGGTGGCCAAAGTAGTTCAGCATGATTGACTGGTTACTGGCAGTCCATGGTATTTCCGAGAAGGAGAAAAAATATAACTTTCTCTATTCCTACTGGACTGTACGAATCCCATAAGGGGTTTGCTCATTTGGGCAATGTGACTGTACATGGCCGCAATTTGAAAGAACGTTTAAGTAAATTCTATTTGGTTATAGCGTCGCTGAGAAACGCCGAATGAGGGTTGAAACGTAACAAGTACACACTGAAGTTTCTCTCTCTCATCATGCCATTAGTGAAGTGGATGTCAGAAGCCATGAGGTCAAAATGCTGAATGTACGAAAATGAACAGCGCCCACGTCAACCGAGGAAGTCGGGTGTTTGCTAGGCTTGGTCTCGAACCATAGAAGCATCGTTTGCGACAATTCGGAAACAACTCCCATCCTAATAGAACGCAGGGTGTCACGTCGCATTTGATGCATTATACGCTCTCATTGCATCTAGTGCACATCGTGCAAGACGCTTCACACATGGAGACATGCTCCATTTTGCATCATTGCGAATTTACTACGCTTGGGATCCGAAAGATTAAAGTGCAAGATAGCGCGAGCTTCAATAATTTGCGGAGAGGAAAATATGGTCAAAACAGTGGCACGGAGTGAGAACCATCAGGTTGGTCCCCTTTTTCGGCCTGGGTGATCAACTATCCTGCTTTCACAATTTCCGGACCTCTGGACCAATAGTAATTAGGAGTTCACTGTCATAACAACCCTGGCCGACTGGTTGGCGGTCGGCTTTGCTCTTATAACTCAAGCATACAGACGACACTGTTCTACTCTAACCAAAGGTTTTGGTTCACCAGTTTGGTATGACCTTCGCACTTCCTAAGTGTAAGACGCTGCGTTCACCTTCGGTGGCAATTTGTGGGAGGTGGTGGGAACTGGAACTGTATAGCTAAACCTCGGCTGACGTTTGCCAACTTACGTCATCTGTGACAAGGCTATGATCTCAGCCTTTCTGTGAAAGGTCGAGTGCATAATGCCGTCGTATGAGCGCTTCTACAGTACGGCTGCGAAACTCGGTCCATCCGCGCGCGAGATGTCAAGAGTTTGTCTTGGACCATGGGCATACGGTGGGAACACCGTATAAGCATTGATGAAATTTGTCAACATGCCCCCAGGGCCGACAGACTCTATCTATCCATGAGCATAATGGTCTCGTCTCACAGGCATCGTCTGGCTTGGCTACATCGTACGAATGCCAACACACCGCCTGCCACATCGTGCCTCGTTTGCAAGCAGTTGGTCAGGCCAGAAGCGGCAGCCAGCTGACCAGCGTATGAACTTGGACTCGGAGTACGAAAGCAATAGTGTGGTGGATTGTCAGGTCGGAGGTGCGAGTTTTCGAACGCTTGGCCGAATACCTCAACGCAGGGGAGATACGTTCAAAAACCTGCTGCGATCGGATCAAGGACAACGTGCGCGACCGGATAAGTCATCGCTCGACTGGATCGAACCAACGGGCGAGGCAGGGCAGGCTAAACACAACAGACGGCCAGATCGGAGGCGTGGTTTTTCCAACATTTAGAGGAACATCTCGACACGATGTTGGAATACGGTCAAGGCCAACATTGGGTGGATGCCGGACAGCACACGCAGCCGGACGAGCCATCGCGCAAGGAAATCGGATGAACAGACGAGGAATGGCAAGTGGGAAACCCCCCCGATAGAAGGCGCCGATCACACACGTAAACCGGTCAGAAGTGCACACGACGTGTGAACGGAAACCGGGGGGTGCTGCGGGTTGGAATTATGACCCATAAACGAGAGAGCGCGCGTTGCATGACTGGTGATTTGGACAATAAAGATTGTGCTTTATTGGACGCCTTCTCGCTACAATAGCATTGTATCTTGTTTCAGTAGCGTATGCCCGACCTCCTGGCTAGAACCTAATGATCAGTGAACACCTTTAATTGGGGGCGCCACCTGATGTGGTGTTGAATAACAGCTAATGACGCTCGTACTGCGGATCTTCATGCATTGGTGTAATTTTTCTCCTCTCCACACCTTTCTTCTTTATAGTACACAATCTGACTTTCATTTTCCCCATATATTGTGGCAAGTTTACCGTTTCATGTAATAATTTCGTATGACAAATACGCTTCAACAAGTGACTAGTCAGCCAATAGTTGTCAATCGAGATTGCCACCAGTGATCACCCAGACAGACGTGGGCGATTCAACATGCACATATGAAACAGATCATCCACATGCAACCGCATTCAGCGACATTTACGCAACGCACACTCAGTAACATCAGATTTAGCCTACGTTTTGACGCCCTTTCTGTCCAAGGGCGAGGATGATCAATGTACTGGCTTGATAAACACAAACGAGATGGGTGAGATAAAAAAGACAGCAGATCAGACCAGTTTGTCTGGGACCACTGACCAGATAGCCAGCCTTTTTCCACTTGGCAATCGTATCACCTTGATAAATCAGAATGTGGAAAAAACTATCCATTAGTAACACGCGTTCCGGTTGAAGACTGCTTGTGTCCAGGAGAACCGGCTCATCAAGACCATCCAAACTGAACGAGGTCAATGAAGGTTGGATCATGAGGAGTGAGTTAGAGCAGTCTTCTTTGTTCAGAATGTGCCTGAGGATGAATATGAAAAAAATACAAGGAATGGAGTGAGCTGCGAAGTGGCAATCCTGTGCTGATATTGTATGATCAACGGTTGTTCATCGGGAGGGGAATGAACTATACACACACACACAACAGTTGAGGCGTCCTAACTACACTTCACCTTACGGTCATTTTTTTATTCGAATTCATGCAAATCGAAACACAACCATAAAAGCAGAAAGCGACTGACGAATATGTGCAGGTGGAACACTGAGCTGAGGTTTATACACACTATTCACCTAACAGACAGATACCGCTAACGAACGGAGTAAACCACGAGGTAATCACAGACGACTGAGACTTTAATTGCTCTGTTGACTAGTCAGTATGTTCTGCAGAGCAAGTTGAGAACTTCGAGAACATCCACATCGGTGTTCAGTTTCTTCCTGGCACTAACTTGGCTCAAATGGAGCACGTGGATGACATTGTCCTACTTAGCCCCTCTGTCGAAGACATACAGACCACGCGAGACAAGATAATCGATTCAGCTGGTTTGTGTGGAATGCGCTCCGCACCTACAAAATGTACAGTGCTGCTTCCAGACTGGGGCAATCTCATTCCAATGTTTCTTAATGCAGACAATCCACTTGGGATTGTGGGTAGTTTTACCTACTTGAATAGCACTATCTCGTCAGCTTGTGATATTGCTGATGAGGTATCAGTCAGAGTAGAAAGGGCACGTGCTGCCCACCCCAGTTTGTGCCGGTTGTGGCGACAAAGAGACGCCCAGCTGTTGTTGAAAGGTACAGCATATGACGCTTTTACTCTATGGTTCAGAAGCATGAGGTGTTCACGATCAACACGTAAACATGTTTGCTGTGTTGCCGCCGCCAATCAATTCAAACCACGTGGGATGATTATTTGGGCAATGCGACGGTTTACCATCGAATAGTTCAGAGCGTTTGGGATATGGGAACTGTTACTCAATTAATCGGCTTGAAAAATCTGCAGTCACTTTGCATATCAGCTGAGGGTTTCTCGCACCGGGTATTATTCCCTAAGGTAACCAACGGTTGGGCGAAACCATTCAGTGATCAAGCAACGACGCGATCCCCAAACACTGAGACTTTGATTGTTTTGTTGAGTAAAGCGGGTAAACATTGGCTGTCAGGTAGAGGTTCTCGTAGACACTCAAACAGTTGGTTAAAAGAAAAACCTGAGATAGCAATATGCCGTAGCAAATGGCATGCCTGAATTCACACCATTTCCAGTTCTTCCGGCTAACCTTGCTTCATTAGTTTTTGTTCTTTTGAGTAATCTCCGCTTCTTCCGGGCTATTTCACATCACTGTCAAATGACTGCGCTCATCGAGAGTATTCCATATCAGTGGAACTTTAACGTCGCTACATCAGACGTATACTGACCATGGGGCTCAAATGCGCCCTTCCGAAACAGAGGATTTTTCTCGGCTTCCAATTTTGTGAGACAGTTATCCAATCGAGTACAACAATTTTAGATGTCCGACTCCATGGTGTCCTAGCCGAACCATGATTGTTCTAACCAAATCCCAACCTGATACGCTGATCTGGAGCAAAACTGACGGGAGCATTCAAAAATAATCCTGCACGAAACGCCTCACAAGTGTACATCGTCAACGTTCCAACAGACTGCTTCAAATTTGTGGTAGCACGAGTCCGTCTTATTTGGCCACTGATGCAAATGAATGAGGTAATCGAAACAACAGTATAGTAGAAAAACTTATTTTCAGTTGTCTATCAGGCAGAATACGCTCTTGTCAAGGCGAATCAGATGAGACGAGAGGTGAACTGATCTATGAATTCATCAGATAAAACAAGTTTAAATGGGAATCAAAGTTCCATAGGGCGGGAGTCATGGATTAAGAAACTTGACAGACAGACACGAAAATGGGAATCAAAATGTGGGAATGGTGACCACCAGAGTAGCCGCGGCTTGAAAATGAATTGTTTTCGAACAAACAAGGGGGATAGCGACAGCTGATGGCCAGAACTTCCGAAAGCGGAGATCATGTTGATTTAAATCATGATGTCGACGCAATCACTGTTTTTCGTCTCAATTATTGAGTCAAGGGAAGCCAATCGAAGGCTGAGGTGTGGAATACTAGCCACAGCTAGAGCAAACAGAATTCGATTGTAGAACTCGTCACCTACACCATCACCAATCAAGCTTCCATGGTTCTAGCTGCGTCGTAATTGTGTCAAACCGTTAGTTCTACTTCCAACTGTGTCGTAGTTGACTTCGTAGACAAACATAATGCTTGTTTTTGTTCAATTCGTCCGGCAACTATGCTTCATCCAAATGTTATGCATTCTGGTTGATGATGAATCTGTTTTTGACGACCATCGGTTCAAAAGACGCGGAAATGTATACTTCATAAGTAGCACCTATGTTATCGACGCTCAAAACGACATCTAATAATGTCAGTTTCGCTTCATTCAAAACAGCAGAATGCATACATTGTTTGTGAGACCCCATCGTTTAAAAGCTCATGCATAACTCGTTTTACTAACTACATTTGAAAACCCTTCATTTTTAACTACCCAAGTAACCCAAACCGTTAGTTGGGTGATATCGTGCGCGTCTTTAAATTTCAGATTTAGGAACGACCTCCGCATAAAAACCGGATCCGACGATCAAGCAATCGCTTGGTGAACTGAAACTGACGATCGGATTTCTTGTGAAATCATTAGGCTACAGTGTAACAATGTTTGCCTCTCCAAATTCGAATCGCACAACCTTACCAGTCGATGTAGTCTCATACGAATCCTCTTCAGGGTGTTAAGGCCCGATGGCCAATCAGAAAAACAATCATCATCGGTGCATGTACTGAACTTAATTCAATTCATTGCTATTTTGAAATACGGCTTTGAACCGATATGACGTTAGACCTCCTATTAAGATGGATAGACAGAATAGAAAACTTCGTCATCCGTTCGATTGGACATGCACGTAGGTTTGCGTTGGAAACCAACTAGTGACTACAATATACGAGCAACGTGGTTAGGTTTTGTGTTCTGTCATGCAATATATTGAATAAATCACGTGTGGGTCGGATCCCCAAACCTAGACGGGAGCTGTTGGAGCACTCAGAGTTCAAATCTGCTATCATTTAATTGGTAATCAACATCGTTACCAATGTGTTATTTCAGTTTTGTGATCCGAACAGCTTCTCGTTGAATATGCTATGGAGGATGGAAATTAGCGGGACATAGAGCATGATTGGTGTTCATTTCTTGCTAAGGATTACCGATGAAGTGATACAAAGGTGGTCATGAGAAACCTGCCTCACACTCACACAGTATTCTTTTGCCTTAATTCAATAGTGTCATTCATGCTTCTTATTCATCATCAGTAAAGAGAGGACAACCAATTACGTGTTACTGAGTCACGAAATGAGAACATTAATAAACCTCGTGAAAAAGTTTGCAAATGGTCACGATGGGCCTCCCAACATGCAGAGGGGTTTCCACACGGTCACGATGGGTATCAAAGGTGAGAAAAAATCCGTTGACCCAGTTTTGTGATCACCTTAAAAATAAAAAGGTTAGATTTGTGGAAAAAGTCGAGCTGAGTATGGAATAGCAGAAAAGTGATAATCCCGGATGCGTGCAACTAAATGTTTGCATTTGGTGGATGGTGCAGAAGTACATGATATCGCCGCCAGGGTCAGCGGGCACCACCCTACTCAGTGTATAACAACCCCGCCTGAACGCAAGCCAAGTGGTCAGAAAAGACCGTATGCGTCAGTAAAGACCAATGTCCAGGATTCATCACGTCCAATAGGTGTTGATATGCCTGTCGTAAAAACTAAACATTCGGCTGTCTGGTCAGACTCTGTCAAAGTACAGGACCTTCAGGAATGCTTTGATTCGTCTCTCCAGCTACGCGATGAACATGACCGCGAACCTTACCTCGCTCTGTGTTCAAATGCAAACCAAACCTCGATGTCCTATTTCCATTACCCGTCTTGTAATCAAACCTAGCTCAGCGCAGTTAAACAAACCGAGGCAGGTGCGGGTTTCCCCTGCAAGTGCTCCGAAAATTGAACAGGTCCTCTAAGCAGCCCTTCTTGACAGTGCCTCAATTTATTCAGACAACGGAGGAACCAAGCCACGAAAAATGCAGTCGCTGTTGACCGTTCCCATGAAGTAATTATCAGAAATATGCCTGATATATGCAGAAACAACACCGCGTACGGTATTAATCAATGAAAATTTCTTGCGTTAGCCACAAAGCTAAGTGTGCTTCTGTAGAACATAATGTGCAGTTCGCACCCTGGCCTGACCCCAGTTGAACCCCTACCACGACCCTTAAAAATTACTGTGACTAACTCCCGAAAAAGCTGCATAAATACTGGAGCGTTTTTGCCACGGGCACCATCGAATCCCAAGAGGCATAAACTTCCATCCCGATCGTTCTAAAGACGAGCGTGAGAAGTTGGTAGCCGATTACCTAGCACGAGCTACCCACTTAGTGGTTGCCCTAGTTAATCTTCAGTCTCAAGAAACATATCCCAGCCGACTCAGCGATAATCCCGCGGATGCGCCGAGTCCCCCAAGAGATCCAGTCAATTACCGACTTCAGCAACCTGCATCCATTCAGAATAAATTCCTTCAAATGTGCTTATATAAACGCCCAAAGCCTGACCAGCAAGCTAAGTGAACTTCGTGCGCTTTGCCTCACGAATGACTTCTTTATTATCGAAGTTACTGAATTACAGCTCTCACCAAATCACCTCGAACCTCGGTTTGATAAAGCAGATCTATTCCTCTTTCGAAATGATAGAATACAGGAGGTGGTGTTGCCCTTTATGTCTGCAACTCCCTCCGAGCTACTCCCCTGTCTCACCCAATGCTCACTACCATTCCTGAATCCGTCTGGCGCTCCATTGCACTATTCAACTCTGATAAATTGTTAGCTGGTGTAATCTATCGGCCTCCATGCCCTTGATCTGACCGCGACGAGGCAACTCCGGACTCAACTTTATCCCCTCCCTAGGATACTCACACATCCGAATAATGGGCGATTTACCTACCACAAATTGACTTCCAATCGTATTCGTCCTAGGGCTCTGTCGATTTAATGCCTGCAACATTTCTACCTACAAATCGATTCCCTTTTTCGAGAGAAAATTTTTTTTTATAGTATAGTTGAGTGTGTTAGGAGACGAACTGTCTGACTGCGATCGACCTACTAGCTCGGCTAAACATACAGCAGGGCGGGAGAAGAAAAGCTAGTTGGATGTTTGACGTTTAACACCACATCAACGGCCTATTTGATTACAACAGTGCGGTCGTGAAGGAGCATTGATGTCACGTAAATTGGAAAGGAGAACAGAAAGAATTGCACCCTGTAAAACACCAGAGCCAGTAATGTGTGGCGGAGAGAGTTGACCACAAAACTGAATGAATTGGTTTCGAATCGTAAAGTAATCGCGCGAACGATCGACTGGGGTTTCAATATTAGATTCGTTGGGAAAGTAAAGTAACACATTTCTCTATCAACGCTTCCAAAAGAACTCTATAAGAATAGTGAGAGATTCTCCATTAAACGATGCTAAATTGCAATGAGCTAGACAACCGAGAGCACTAAGGGTTGAAAGTGATGGACGACAGGCTAACAGACCAGTTTCCCTGATGCTCAGTTGATTTTGCTTTCGAGCGAGAATTAGTTCTTCTAAACCCTGCAATGCTGTAGACATGCACCAAATCGAATGAAAGTTAGCCGCACCTTGAGTAAGAATTGAAGTGAGACGTGCAGTCTTCCAACAACCAGCAATTTCGCATTATGTGAGACGCTGGGTGAACAAGCCAACTAGAATTCGACATAAAAACCCAGCACATTTGTTGGGAAGACACGATGATAAGCCGTTAGGTCCGCTTGCTTAGTTGGATTTTATCCGATTGAGTGCTTCCGAAACAGCAGAGCTGTTAATGGGAATTGTCGAACCACCATAAGGAAGGGACTGTTCACCTAAATTACAGTTGAGTCCATCGATAGAGGGTTATGGTTCAGGAACCTTTTCGTGAGTTGCCAGACCTCGTGCAAACTTTTTCTTTTTGCCTAATAAGTCCCTGGAGTAACTGGGAGGAAAATCTGTCTGCACCAATGAGGACTATCCCCCAAACGGAGCAAGTATCGAGGCGGAAATTCACACAGAAAGTAAACGGATACAGAAGCTGCCGTGAGTAAACATACTCAAATCAGATGAAGACAATTTCCATGAACATACTGTAATTATTGGAATTAAACTGTCGAATTCTGGTTCTGCGATCTCTACAAGTGAAGGGGATGTGGTCTCTTAGTGTAAACAATGGCAGATAATTTTGTGATGGAGTGGTCGGAGTCATTAAACAGGGCACGCCTGTGTACTACAAACAACGGCGTGATATCAGGGAAGGCTAAATCAGGATGCGCGTCACAGTGTTGTGCAGGTCGAGGATATAAGAAGAATGGTATGAAATCGGCCCAAATTACCATACGCAATACAAGATGACTTGCCCAGAACATCCAAAACAACTGATGCAAAGTTAATAACAAGCGTCAACACCTATGATAGAACTGCCAGGCAATGATTAAAATATACATTACCATAGAAGGAAACTCACTTGATAATCTGGGTCTGCACTCAAAAATGAGTGCCTTGCATGAACATTTGAGAAAGAAAACAAGACTCAGACGAAAAAACACCATGAGCCACTGATGTAAGTGATAACTCCATCAAGTCCTTTATAACACACAGCGTTTCATAGATAGCAACTGAAATCTTCCATCCGGATGATTTCATCTCTTATACCCTGGAGAACGACCACACCCAAATTGGCATATTTTTAAAAATGGGTAATACTCTTCATCATCATCATAGCAGCCATGAGCCTGACCAAAAGGTACTGTGGCTCGGGCCGCCGCTCACCTCAACAGTGACGTGGAATATCCTAAAAGGAAAGAGTACTACGAAGGACAACAAAGATTGAAGAAGACTAAATGGAAGAACTAGAAATGGTATGGATACAGGTACGCCATTGACTGCGACACACCGCCATCTCGGATAGCGTCTCTAACCAACGGTTTGAGTGATCACGAGGACCCCAGCCAGGCAGGCGATGCCTGCCCACTTTGCTCAATGGAGCAGTCAAAGTCTTCATATTTCCTGACCACGTTGTTGCTTGACCACCACGCGGTTTAACCCAATCGCTAGTGCCCTCAGTATATAATGCCCGGTACGGTAAACGCTCAGCTGGCATACGGAGAACGTGACCCAACCATCGCAAGCTGTGCAACGTAACTACTTGACCAATTGATCGCGCATCCCGAACGTTCCGGAATACGCGCCGGCGAACTGCCGCATTGCTCACACGATCAGCCCACTTAATGTGGGCCAAGTGGCGGAGACAACGATGGTCGAACACAGCAAGCCTGTTGATATCTTGCTTGCGAACAGGCCACGTTTCCGAACCATACAACAAAATGGAACGCACACAAGCATTATAGACCCTTCCTTTCAGCGACAACCGAACGTCTTTTCGACGCCACAGATGACGCAGTTTGGAAAAGGCAACTCGTGCCTTTGCTATCCTCGCTGATATCTCATCAGCAATATTACAGGCTGACGAGATAGTGCTACCTAAGTACGTAAAACTGTCAACAGTCTCAAGCGGATTACCTGCAATGAAGAAAGTAGGGTTGGAAATGCCCCAGTCTTGAAGCAGCACTTTGCACTTTGAAGGTGCGAAGTGCATTCCATACAGACCAGCCCGGTCACTCACCTTGTTCAGCATGGTCTGCATGTCTTCGGCAGAGGGGCTAAGTAAGACAATGTCGTCCGCATACTCCAGGTCGGTCAATCTAGCGCCAGGAAGAAGCTCAACACCAAGCCCACTGGATTCACGAAGCGCACCCTCCAGAATGTCGTCCATAACAAAATTGAACAGGAAGGGGGAAATCGGACACCCCTGACGAACACCACTAGAAGTGATGAACGCTCGAGACAGTTGTCCATAAACTCTCACTCTGCTTGCAGAGTGAGCGTACAGCGATCTCAATAGATTCACGTATTTCTCTGGTACTCCCTTGCGAAGGAGACAGCTCCAGAGAACGTTACGAGCAACTGAATCGAATGCAGCCCTCAGGTCCAAAAAGACCACGGCCGTCGGCTGCCTATATGAATGCCGATGTTCCAAGATCCGTCGTAAGGTAAAAATGTGGTCAACACACCCCCGACCGGATCTGAATCCTGCTTGTTCTTCACGTATCTGACTTTCTCTGGGTTTAGTGAGCCGACGTAAAATGAGGCCAGTGAGTAACTTGGACGCAACAGACACCAAACTGATGCCTCTGTGGTTGTCACATAGACTTCGGGACCCCTTTTTGAAAACGGGAATGACTGTTGATAAGCACCAATCACGAGGTGCCTCTTCAGTCTCACAAATCGTCTGGAGAAGTTTTGTCAGTTCTGATAGCAACCTCACTCCACCATCCTTGAAAAGAGAAGGAGAGAGGAGGTCTCGTCCAGGAGCCTTATTATGCTTCAATAACTTGAGCTCCAGGACCACTTCTGCTGCCGACGGAGGACCGTCTGGGATGCAATAGCTGACCAATCGAGTCCCGTCGTCCACATGGTCTGGTTGAGGCCAACTGAACTGTTCTTCAAAATGTTCAGTCCACCTGTCAAGTCGGCGCGACTGGCTGGTGATAAGTGAACCATCGTTTTCACATATGGTCTCACTTACACCGACTTGACGGTCAGTACAACCACGGATCAGGGAAAAAAGCCTTCTGTTATTCCCAGATAAACAATCTTTTTCCATCTCTTTCGTTTGTTGTACCAAGTAGTGCTTACGGTCTTTGCGTAAGCTTTGAGTCAGCTTGCGTTTAAGTTCTCGACGGTCGTTACCATATTCAGAACCAGGTGGGATAGAGCGACGTTTGTTCATAAGATTTATCGGCGTGACGGAAATCCAGTTCTTTCGAAACTGAACAGCTCCTTCGGAACATGCCTGTTCATAGTAAGCTTTCATAGCTTCGGCGATTTGTTCCCATTGTTCGTTAGGATCCTTCATCTGACTCGAACTGGGCAACTGTTCACCTCAATCATACTACTGAGTACGGAATGAATGCTTCCATGTATCAGTATGCAACGCTCCTTGTCGCGCGAGGTTGTTTGGCAGCCCCCTTCGATTGTCTGTCAACGGTCACGTGTTTCACAAATCGCTCCACCACGTCAACTTCCGATGCGGCCTTGTACCAGTCAGATAGTAGAATTTCACATTATCCATACGATTTCTGGCCTTAAACCTTCGAGTTCATTCTGAATACGAGAAACAGGAGTGAGTCAGGGCAACCCACTTGTGGTGATGCACGCGTGTCTGCGTTCTAGTTCGGACACTACTGGTGCTAACCACGTGGGTACTGTTACCGTTGCTTCATGGACAGAGGTCTACCGCACCAAGTTCATACTTTTCTACACCATTTCATTTTCGTACTCCAACAAGTGACATTAATTACATTCTTTGCGATAAATTCCTTAACTACCTTATAAGCAATGTTCACAATCACTATCAACGATACCCCGATGGCAGCTGAAAACTTTAAGGTTAACTGGGTCCAGTGGCGTGGATGGTACCGTTGTTTGGCCGGGTTGTCTGTGAAGTAAGTATACTTAATAACGCAGGGTAGTAAAGACGACGTAAGGATGAAATCCTACTTTTACTGAAAGCTCCGATGGTTGTTTGTAAGGTGAGAGCATCTGACTAATGAATGTTTGACCGTAGACATAGTTGCGTTCGATAGTTACGTCGCACTCCTACCCTTTCTTATTGTTTCTTGTCTAGGACTTGTAATTTCCTTCGTGGTTGTGACAATTAAGCAATAGCGTGAACCACCGACACATCGCTGTCTTTGATGATGATGAATAATTTTCAAATTTACTAGACGTACTCACCTCTCCATTCTTCTTAACCGCCTATATGAGTTAAGTCGACCATAATAAGTGACACTGTCATGCAGATATGTTTCCCTCCATTCTTTTCTAGGATGGCAGAAGTGTAGCATTCCGTCACTCTTGAAGTCCTCCTACTCTTCTGTCACCGCCAGATTTTAAATACCCAGCAAAAAAACATTTGTTTATCATTTATCAATAACTGTTCGTCTCCGTGCACTTTAGATAAAAAAAGGTGTGTGCCCTTCCTCAGCAAATTCACATACGCTAATGCACTGCAGTTAATGATGGCTCCGTCGGCCGATCTATGCCAACCATCACACGGTAGAACTGATAGTGCTCGATTAGTCAACGATGGAAACAGATCCTAGTTGACTGAAAGTAATTTGAACATTGAGTAAGTCGGATATTAGTAACCCACACATGATACGACGCATGCAGTTGGGCAATAATGGCAACCAAAGGCGTTGTTCGCTTCCTGTGCGAACCGAAACGACTGTTCCTTCTTATTGGATTGCGTGAAAGAAGCAGTAGACGAGATAGTCAGTATATACATACGATCAAAGATTCCTCATCCCCTAAAATCCATACACCAAACAATAAACACGGGTAAATATTAAACGATGAACCGCCGGGATCGTTGCCAACTTGCAATCGAACAAACACGGCCAATGCACTGCGCACGCAACTCTCGTAAGTGCTCACACTTTGTGACACTCACACAATCCGCGTTCGAATGTGGCCCATCCACAATAACGATTGGCAGATATAACTGCCGCTTCTACAGACAAGCAAGTGGAAACCCTTTGGCTTCCGTCATAATGACTGTTTGATATCGCCAAGAGCAGTTTGAAAACACTTGAAAAGCGCGGGGATTTTATCCAGGCGAATCATACCTGTAGCTCTTCTGACGGAAAGACGCAGAAGAAGACTATATTAGGCGCCAAACAACGTATGCGAAACGGTGCTGTGATGAATCGAATCAAATGGATGGAAAAATTGTGATCCATTCTGCATCACCTTGACGGAAAGCTGCATGTAGATAACGAGCTCATACGAATAACACCAATAGGCTAGAAAATCAGTCACGCAAGGGAACTTGAATGTCGGTGTGTTCACAAACAAGATCATGTGACACCGATCGATGAAGTTTCTATGATAAGTAAGAGTGGGTACATTTAATGAGTATCCGTAGCCGACACACATGACAATCGACTACAAGTCCAATATGAACAAGTTTGAAATGCTTGCTAAAGCGTTGTTTTGTACATGGAAGGAAAGGTCCAGTGTAGGCATGGCAAGGACAGTGAAAGTGGTCACAACAATTGGCTGTGATGCAAGTCGCTAGTGAAGTAAAAACTATTTAACCGGTTCTTTTCATGTATCTACGGTTTGGTCATATGAACAACAATAAAGAGCAAGAGACTTTTCCACACAAACAGACCGTATAAGAATATTTTAAACTTTAGCCGATTAACTTTGATAAAGATGATCGAGAAACAATTGTTAACACACAAAAAAGACTTGCCTGTAATATGCTGTCTCATCCGGGCTATTGTTAAAAACCTGGAGGAATTGTGAACGACGCATGTGAAACATGAACTGTGGGAAGAAGGCGAATTCGTCCGGTAGACGGAAAGAAGCTGGATCATCTTTGCGATAATCTCCGAATTTGTGACATAGACGAATTAGCTGACGATCCAACCAACTGAAAACAGATATTTTTTTTAAAAAAAAAAACAATAACTAATGGTACATATAACAAAAGTCATGGTAGAAGACCAAAAATGTTTGGCTCAGCACTAAAGACATTCATAGCTGAAGCTGACGACGTGAGCCGGAAATCCAGCGACGTCAGTCGTTTGAAACTGGGTTTTTCCTGTTACAGCCACCCCACCCTGTTCTACATTTGTGTCATTCCAGTCACCCACTCTTTGTAAGGGCTGATTCTGTTTCGTGGTAGTCAGCATCCACTCAATTAGTCCCCAGAATAGTGCGTATTACATTAAAAACAAGAATTATGCAACCACTCTAGGATGATAAAAACGCCAGCGATATACAACTAGAAAAAAATAGTCAGACGCTGGCAGCCAAGTGAGGGTATCTATTAGAGACAGCGTGTAACAATCAATGAAAGTGTCTTCTGTCACCCACATTTGAGCAATCGTCAGTTATGCGATAGAGAAGCGCGCCAAAGAGATCGGAATCAAGCTATCCGAAATGAGTGTACATCAAGCTGGAAAGCCAGTCGTCATTAATGACCAATGCTACAAACTGGCTTCCTTGGGTTCACTAACTTCTAATTTTGGAAACTTCACAGTCTGATAGTTCACCATATTACAATTCAAATAATCATGAGTAAATATTGTCAAAATTACCCGAACCAAGCTGAATTTATGTAGCCAGAAACAGTAGTTTGTGAACATAACCCCCCTGGACGTAGTGAACTTTTTTAATTCATTAACCAGTTTCCTATCCTTCTCCATTCGTTTTTCTCTAAAATGGTTTACGTTGAGTTAAATTTGATATTGACGAATCAATACAATATGCTTTCACAAGTCACGGCTTTTTTGCGAAGCGAGGGGAAACAGTTTTAAATAGGCATTCTGCGCCGACCCGACAAGCCTGGATCAACTGGGCATCGCTGGAACATGTGGTTAATAGCGGGTGAATAGATGTTCTCTCAATTGGTACACTTATTGACAAATCAACTAATGAATTTCAGATAGGTCTGGAAGGTGGGAGCGCAGTCGAATTCTGATGCGCATTTTCAAAACGAACAGCAACAAGAGGGTAATAACTTAAAGACACAAGTTTTCAGTGGCAATCGAATGCAAGTTAAAGGAGAGTAGAACAATATGATTGGCATAAAGTTAACCGCATGAACTATTTGAGGGACTTTGAGATAACCGTTGTAGGGCCACTATTGTGAATTCCACTTCGTGTTACAGATAAGAAACGGGTCTCTCATTGTTTGGTTATTAGTGGTCATTCGACAAACAAACGTACTCATTGTGTACATGATCTCCTTGTCAACATATTGGTCCCAAGACTCGTCTGTGAGATTAAGGTGCGCATGCGTTTGACTGTGTCATGTTGCTTCTTTTCACCATAGTTAAGCTGCCAACACCTCGTTCGGATCTTCCAATTACGCCCCATTCTAATGACGAAGCATCATGCAATGACGTTAGGAAAAATACATCTCCGTTACGTAAGCATTTATCGTCAGATTGTTCTTGCAAAACAAACGTCATTTTTGAATGACAGATGCCCAACTGTCCATGGTCGAAGTGTCTTCAGCGCTGTAAGTCTCCACGGTTTATTGCATTGACTGACCTACTAACTCAACTACATAACAGAACAGTGGGCGGCCACAGCAAACAATTATGAGATACGAGCTTCGCAGGGAGACGTTGCGAGTACAATGTAAGAGATAGTGCATCTCGATTGGTTCTAGGTTGAAAAAATGAACGAATAACCAAGCGTGACCAGAAAATCCGGAAAACAAAGACTATGTACTGTGCTCCGAGCGGCCCTGAAATGGAAGTGAGGTTTACAATGCGTTTTCTCGCATGAAGATGGGGACACGTCTATTGCATTCATCTCATCCTTTTCTTGCAACAACAAATCAATTTTAACTACGAATTACGATTCACAACTAACTGGAAGAACCTAAATACACATAACGCATAAAAGAGCGTGCGTCACAGTAAGCACACGACTGACAGATTTCTCGTGAAAAGTACAGTGTGGCGAAGAACCTCGTTTTCAGTTATTCACTATCAGACTGAGTATACCAAATCTATGGCACAATTTTACAAGAAACTCATTAAGGAGATGAAAGAAGAACGGATGGTTAATGAGACCAATCAAATCAATGTCAGGCTGTAATCAAGATCCCACTTGAACAATGGGTCCTGATAGGCTTATGAAGCGGGAGGTTAGTTAAGGTAGCTCTAAAGCCTGAATGAAATGTTTCTAGGCATACAGTGTTTCTTATGGGCGAATTCCAACAGATTCAGCTATTGACAGCATCCTGCGCCTCACTGACAACGACTGGATGCCATCAACCCGATAGATGGATTGAAATGCCTCTATTACAGTGATAATGAGTAGAATCCATCAGGAGTGACGAGTGGAGGTGTTGACTGATTTCGTTATTCCACTGTTGGGTCAGGCCGAGTGATGCTCACAGACCCGTTCAAATAAGCGCCTAGTTACGCGGCCATCATAACTGGTTCCACAGGAGCCGATGGTGAATCACTGGAAACGAGACCACTCGCTACGCTGTATGTTTCGTGACAGTTTCTGCACGACGATGCAGATGTCATGCTACTGAAAACACAGCAAGTAACCAAGCTAGGTCCACAAAAAAAGTTAGCATACTTACCGCAATACGTCCACGCTATCAGCCGTCTCAGCACGAAACATAGCCATCCGGGCGATCAACACAGTGGCAGCCTCTTGATCAAATCCACAAATCATGTGAGGTAACTGCGTTGTGGAATCGACCCAATTCCGACAAGCTGTAGTTACTCGCAGTTTTCGTTGACCGTTTGCACGTTGATACTGTGTAATGAACTGTACATAGCCCCTGCCACCGGGAGGAAGTTGTCCTGGCCCCGATACCGAACCGGCTACCTCAAAGAAAATGGAAAGCGTTGTGGCTGGGGTGAAGCCATTTAGGCGCCAGATTGAGGTACGCCCTATACCGATTTCCTGGTCACCGGTATTTGCGGTCTTGATATTCGCAGAAAAACAGGATCCGATGCACCCGGATACTTTGAGTTCGCGAGTAGTCTGAACAGAGAGATCGAAGGAGTGCATAGAAAGAGCACATTTCCCAGTTGAAACCAACTCCTTTTGGTCCGATTAACAGACTCCGTTACTTGACACCAAAGGTAAGTGTTTTGAAGAGTATGATGACCGTCTAAACTACTCAAGGTCTTGGAAGAAACCCTCAAGTTGTCGGCTAGGGTAGAAATTTACGAATAAGTGTCTTGCTAACAAAGGTGACTTTTAGTCCCGTGAGGAATGCAGTCAGTGCAGCCCAATACCATATAAGACACAAAACCATACATAACTGAGCAACGCAAAAGGAACGGCGTTAATTACAATTAGTTGGTGAAACAGGTTTGAGCTCCGAGAGCTTATTAAATGAATCTGGCTGCATCCGAATTTGATGCTAGCTAACAAGTGGTCATAATCAACGCCAGGAATGACTCGACCAGAACTTCTTTTAAAACTAAATAACGTTAGACAAAAACAGCTACAACCACGGGCAAGCTAACCTTGACTTCCATTTGTCCGGCGAAACCCATCAGAAAATCTCCTTGTGCGTTTTTGTTGAATACGCGACGATATGTTTGTTGAAAAAGGCTGGACGAGAAGCTATCACCCATTACCATAAATCCACCAGTGTAGTTACACAAGTAGCGTAGTTCGTGCAACCCTGTCTGATCTAACGAGCAGCTGAACAGATCAACCACATGAAAGTTCTGTGCTGCCCGGTTCGCCAACGCCTCGTAGTGCTGGAAGTGAAAGAAAACGACGATGCGGGGTGAGACGGAGCACATTAAGTCACAACAGATATGACGATAATAACGCTGTGGAGTCCAGTTAGAAATTGTTAAACACGGTAAATAAAATTCTTTTTGCTGGATAGCATGGTACCAGGAAGCTCCATATCTGAATTCAAATGATTTAGTAACAACAACCAAACCAGCAATTATGTTACCTTATAACACAATCCATTTGTGAGAAACGAAGCGTTTAGTTGCACTGTATTGTTCGCATACCTAACCACATAGTAATTAGGGGAGCTGAACTTTCACTGGTCAGACACCGTTTGACGAACTGGCGTCGGTCTCATCAGAACACCTTCGCATGGTACAGAATCGGGTTAAAATGATAACATATCACGCCCCTACACTTGTCCGATCAGTCTCAAGCGTGTCCTACGTAACCCGATAGCGGCTGACTCCAAAAAACACAAATGGAAAGAAAGTTTATGTGATCCCGACTGAGCAAATCCTAGGTGAGCTTTCAAGTACAGTAGTCTGTAAAGTTATTCCAATGAAAGCTTAACTGGCATTGTCATCCTCATCGATCACAGCAATACATTACAGCCTCACTGGTGCAATACAAATATGTGATAAAAAGCATATAAACGGAATAAGACTGATAAACTATCAGAAATTTGGTTGCAGCAGGTGGAAAACCACTAACAGCTGACAGCATTTTTCACTCAGACGGAGGTTCTTCTGAAGCCTTCACTGAATAGAGGCGTTAGAAACGAGTTTCGATTATGTGATAAGCGTTTTGAAAATTTGGATAGATGAGCATTAGCGATCCTAGTAGACAAAAAACCGTCTTTCGACCCCATGATTTCTTGTCCCTTGATGCCACTGGGAACAAACATCGAAGATCAATAACGTAACACTTCGGTGATTCGTTACAACTGTCACGGTGAGATTGGACCTTGACGTGGTGTGACGGCTTGCGCATCTCGATGACCTTTTGGGCTAAACTGGACAGAGTTACTCATACCAGGCAGGCCAACAGGTAGAGGTCTGACAAACCACAGTCTCCTGGTCCTCCAGGTTGGGGGTTGGAAGATGGTTGGCATCTCTTCCTGAAAAACGTACCATTTCTGGTACACCGCCACCCACCCGCTGCCTTGCGGTACAGGC